>OY987264.1:40126812-40145791 GCA_963920665.1 Straminergon stramineum
AATGAAACCATTGTAGGGGATGTACTCATTGTATTTTTTCCAAATCATGGGGTCAAAAGACAAGACTTACTAAATGATGGGGAAGAACCTCTAGGTGACTAACACAATGATGATTGGATTGGAGAGAGGGAGACAAAGATAGTGGCGACATGGAAGTTGACGGAATTTCCGGTGACATTTTGTATGATGTGTATAGGGTGATGGGGCGGGTGGTTGAAATTTTGTTGACATGGTTGTTTGCATCCAAAGTATATGTTTGTTATTTGTAATTGAAGAAATGCTTCGAAATAAAACAATTGTTGGTTTAGTGTGGTTGAATACAATTGTCTAAGATGTGTGCATGAGGTGTAGTATTTTGTGTCACATTTGGTGGCCTTTCAAGCTTATTTTGTACATATGTTGTAGATCATGTGTTGATGTTTACAATGGTTAGTTTGAAAGGTTTTGTTTTTGTTGTTGAGAAGTTGCATGAGGTGAAATTGCTTATTATTGGGGCAAATAATTGCAAGTGGTGCTTGGCCTGATGTGCGTTTTCTATAACCTAACCATGGTGGTTCCAACTCTTGGCTTTTATGCATAGCTTTGCAAGTATGCATTGATCTCTATGATGGTTTGAAAGGTTTTGTTGTTGTTGTTGGAAAGCACAAAGGAGTGACAATTGTGCGTGTACTTGTCATTGGGGCAATTGCAAGTGATGCTTGGATTGTTAGGTGTTTCATCTTGAAATAGGGGCATAGGGTGTTTCCAACTAATTTTTCTTAAAATTGCTTTTAGAACATGGAGTGTACAATTGAACATTCATACATTCTTTGTAAAGTGTATTGTGCTTGATTTGTGAGTGATCCAATTATCAATTATTGGTGCTCCATTTACATGAACTTTGGATGTGAATATTTCTTCAATTTGGAACAAATTTTTTTCTTTCATTCTCTACCCTTATCCTTGACATTTGATTAGTTGAACTGTCCCTCATAAATTCACATTAGCCTTCATGCCATCATATGATTAACTAAGATGCTTTATCTTTGTAATACTAGCTTGCTTCATTAACCCTTAAAGGACACAACTCTCCATGACCAAGGTAGTCACCAAAACTGCACCTACTAGTGGACTTATAAGTGCATTTTTTATTTCTACAATGAACAATGAAGTCATCCATGAACCACTTTTCAACCTCAACGTCCTTCAAGGATTTTGAAAGATCTTGGACTCAACAACTTTGTTGAATTGTGAGACAACAAAGAAATTTTGAATGAGTTTGCTTACAAGGATTATTATTTGGATGGAAAATAGCTAATGAAAAACTCCAAGGGTCATTTTCAAAGGTTTGAGGGATGGACATAGGCTATCATTCCCTGTCTTGAAAATTAATTTTTACTTCAACATGCAATTTAGCCCTTGAATGCTGGGTTGTTGATCATGGAAATCAAGCATTTTGGAACCGTGTAACATCATCCACTTTAGAAAAACCAAAAATATTCATTGGGAGTCAAACTATTATAGAAGATCTTCCCTTCCACCCCTAATTCCGAGGATGAATAGTTGCAATTCTATCCTACATAGGAGAATTCCTTGTCATTCATCGGACAATAATCGTTTATCACATTGTTCAAGGGTTAAGGTTTAGGACTAGAGGGTTTTAGGGCAAAAAATTTAAGGACGCTAATTAAGTTCAACTACTGCATTGAACTTTAGTTCATCAAGGGAGGATTAGGAAGAGAGACATCCACTTCATCTAATCAATCGCAGTCTACCTACAATATACTGCAATTACAAGCTCTCTGGGCCATTCATGGCATTACTTAAGTAGTGGCAACTACACCTACGAGAGCCAAAATAAGCATCTGAAGCTCTGAGCACGGTTTCTAAGTAGTATAAAACTGTCCTTAATTTTGTTGGATGTTGGTGACAATTGAAAGCAAATATAAATTCTCTCATACCTTGTATTTTTTGGACAGCATATGAAAAGTAAAATTATGAATTTTCAGAAGGATCGATTATAGGTGTGTCCAAAATGTTAAAAGTGTCAGTACATTGCAGGCAAAAATTCGTGGGCGTTCGTCTTGCAATATGATCACAATTACCAGAATTAAAGGTGACCTTGGGGAAGGAATCAGTCGCGCTGTCTTGAATCTACATATCCATGATGGCCATCCACCTTTAAAAAGGAAGGTTGAAGAATGTTTACACAAATATGATTTACAAACAAAGATGCACATGGTTGCATGAGAGACGAGCAGGAACAATACTTTGTTAGAGCAATATCTGTAAGTAAAGTATCTCCACACCTGTAAATACGAAAGATGCACTGCTTCAACAGCTAAAGACTGTTATGTGGAACATCTTGTACTGTATCCTGAACCCTCAACCCAAAAAAACGTAAAACGTAAACGTGAAACGTAAAGATCTAAACAGAGTCCAGCTAGTCCATCGTCCAAGTAATTAGTGACTGGCTGTCATCTTCAAGACAGCCGCAATGTGCGAGCTAGTAATCACAGTTGTAACATGTGATGCGTACTTCACCAAAAACCAGCTAGCGTCTTCAGTACTCCCAAAAATTTAAAAATTGCTTGGTACTCCGCTGGAGTTTAATAATTCCAGCTTGCAGCCTTACAGTAGTACAGGCAGTAATCCATTCAAAGGCTGCGTACACTCAGCAACAGAAGTATAAGTGTAGGCGCGGAAAGAATAATGTCTCAGTGCCTTCGATAAGAAAGACTAAAAACGCTCCAACTTTAGAAACTGTGGTGGGGCCACATCGATAATCGACCACTAATTTACACAGCCTGGATGATGATCCATGCATCTCTATTACTGCGAAATACATGTCTCTTGCACTGCTGCTGAGTAACTAAAACCCAACCTGATGAAGCTGATTGAACCTCTACAAATGCCACAAACCGATATATTACTCTTCTCAAATTTGGCACTCAGTGCTGCTGTTGCAAGTTTCGTTTCTTCTCAGAAATTCTCTCCAGTACACCCTGCACACAGGCAACAGCTATGTCAACAAACTTGGGGGACCAGAGATGCTCCGCTGACACCGTCCCCTGCAATGGAGCAATATCAATGGCACATTCTCGCCAAACGGATCATGCACTGGGGTGTTCAACCAAACCCTATTAGATACCAGTCCTAGGAAACCAACACATACAACCAAAAACAAGCCACGGACACCAAATTCCTAGCAATGAAACGAATTATCTGAATGGGGTGATTCCAACGATGCCATGCATAACATTACTGGTATGATCTTCTCCAATGATAGCTCTTGGAGTATGAATCCAATTCAAGAGAACTTTGAAACCTAGGTTAAAATCCCCATTACAAACAGTATGGTGCAGTTATTTCCTCAAAAAAAGTTTTTAATAAGCAGATATCACTCCTGGGTCAACAATAGCCAGCCATTCAAGGAATTGCTCTAAGTCCGTTGGCTGCGAGAGTGAGAGAGTAGGATCTTCTTACCTTCATGGCAATGCCGAAAGCGTCAGTGGATTCCTCCAGCATTGAAACTCCGCGCGGATCCGCATATACAAAGTTGGGAATCATCTCCACAATGGTCTCTCGCATTCGCTGAATCGTCTTAGCCGGAATCCTCCTCAAAACCGACTCCACACTCAAAACGCCAGACCTAATATGCTCCTCCGCGATGAACACCGAGTACTCACTCTGATTCTTCGGCAAGTGCCAAGCGTATCCGGAATACGAGTGCTGGTGGAAAAACACCGGAATGCATCCCGCCAACATCGAATCAAAGATAGACTTCCTTGTGGCTGAGTCCCCCTGCGGCTGCAAACAAAACTGCGACTCCTCAAAGAGCTTCATTAAAGGTTGGGGCGACTGACAAGCGCCCCCATCGCAGCTCAGCACTTTGCAATACGGCGACCTTCGGCACTGGTCAATCAACTGGCCGCGAATCAAGCGCGGCATGTCTCTGCGCGTGCCGCCCGCGAATGAGAACAGCACGGGGCGGCTCATGGCGCGCACTTTCGCTTGCCAGTCGCGAAGCTCGCTATCTGAGCTTGGGTGGAAGTTCGTTGGGTACGGGATGCCCATGTCAATAGGATCCCAGGGACTGGACTCAATCACTAAAGTCGTCATGTTTTGCATCGCAGGAAGCGTGAGAAGAATGTTGCCCCATTTGTTTCTCCCCTTGCGGCGAAAATCCCAAGTGATGCGCCCCGCAACTGAGAAGTGGTCATGGCCGCCGTGCGCTTCCCACTCAGGCTGCGTGACGAGCCACTGTTCGAATTTCAGGGGATTCAAATCTCTCAACGCGAGATCGACGTTCCAGAGAGTGCGCTGGGCTTCCAATCCTGCGTAGAACGGGACGTAAATCGCCGAAGCTTGGCTTGAGTCTGTGGTTAAGCACTCGTATTGCTGCATTCGGTTGTGGAAAATAACTTCCAGCGCGAATTGATGAGTCTCGTACCACCCCGTGGGCGTGAAGTAATTGGTGTCGCCGTGCATTGATGGACCCAAGCCGGCGTTCGAGAGCGCCGCGCACATGTCTGTCCATTCTTTGAGGAGGTGGCAGTCGGAAAGAATCTCTGCGTTCCATTCGCTTGGGACGCGGTGCATGTACACGTAGCGGTCTTTGCAATGCGCCTCGACGTCGCCTTGGGTGCGTCGCAGCCTGCCGAGGCTGCCTCCGAAACTGAGCAAGTCGGATAGCTGCTGCGATTGAAGGGTTTGGGGATTCACGCCGCGGGAGCGAATCGGCAGCGAGAAATTCTCGTTTTCTTCAGAGGAATAATTGGTGTAGCGGCAGTAGTGGACTAAAGAGATGACGGCTAAGCAAGTCATCGCTAGTATCAATCGGTTCCGCATTTCCACGGACACTATCACCGTGTTGAACTTCCTAAACCTCAGCCGCTTCTTCATTCCTGGAAACATCTTTGCTTGCTGAAAGCTCATGCATACACCTCACAACAAAAGTAGTGCACTCTGTGGCACTGCTATGGATTTTCTACCTACAGCACGAACAATTAATATATTTCCATCGCCAATCGACTTCCGCCCTACACATGAACACCACGAGGCACTTGAGAAACCCAACAAGACAAACAGCTCTACCTTGAGCCCTAGCCAGACACAGAGACCAAGTCACCAAAGCATTCTCTCAGAGTCCCATCCTCGAAAAAAGCGGCTGACAGAGATACGCAATACACTCTTTCAAAGTATGATAGCCAGTACTCTTTCTTCTAGTCAAAAAACCCATCAGACCAACGTACCGTTTCTAGCTAGCGCCAGCTCCGCCGATCAAAGTAGCTCCACTCCCGCTGCAGCAACCACACCCCCGTCTCGGAAACTCCGCCTGGCAACATGCAGTAAACCGAGCTGCCGCCATCGCTGTTACCAACCTCTCTCTCTACATCATTTTGAACTCCGTACTAAAGTTAACTAGTATAAGGGGGTTATCTGAGCCGGTTGTCACTGCGTTCGATCAAACAAAACTAATGTAGATCACGAGAACTGCAACGAGATTCGCCCGTGACGAACAGAGTACCGGGAGTAAGTATGCGAGTTCCGTTGCCAGCTTGGCCGGACGCTGACTTCTCGCCAGCAATGAAGTGCCTGCAATTGATCTCTCATACAAACGATAAAAAACCTGCACCAGACAGAGTCGCTCACAGAGTCCCAACAAACAAAGCGCGCCTCCACTGCATTAAACGAAACATTCCCGCTTTCCGTACTCCAAAAATCAAATGCGACGTCGGCGTTCAAATAACTCGAAACCACCAAGCGCGCTACCTAGAATTTCAAACCGAATCACTTGGGTAGTAGGACTTTGCTGTGTAGTATTCGGCAACAACAATCACTACGGTGACGAAGCGCATCCTAAAGATGGAAATACAGGGATTCCATGATATATTCTCTGCGAAACAGTCTGTTCGAACTGCGCCACTTGGCTTCACGAGCGTTTGGGTGTTTGGGTGGGGACCGGGATCGGAGTTCGCCTTCCGCTTTTGGTTCCGAAAGCTCGCGGAGTCGCAGAGAGAAGCTTCTATTTGTGGCGATGGAAGGAAACCTTGCGCGCGACGGAAATGCGAGCCGGGAGCGGCATGCAACGAGGAGTACGATACCACGGCCACAAGAATGTGGAAGTGCCCGTAATAACAGGGAGGCTGCCCGAAACCTGGAGACTGCCCGAAAGAGGGAGGCCAGTGAATTTATTTATTTGGTGAATTTATCACCAAAATCTTACCTGATTTTATGAGCCGGCTGCCTGTACACTAAAAAACAAGAGAATAAGATAATAAGGTTGAGGCACCAGTAGCCGATCATTTCAGCAATTCTGCAGCAGTTCATGAGCATTATGAGGTGGTGGAACTTTTTTTCATTTAGGAAGATAGGAAATATGGGGATTGCAAAAAAATTCCGAATTTTCTTCCCAAAATTGAAATTACTGTGAATATCAGAAGCCAAAAAGTACTCATGACCCATAGCCAATGTCTAGAGTCTAGACTCTTCCAATTCCTATCATTCAAGAACTACTTTCCCGCTCACTACTTCCTAATTTCTTGCTCACTACTTATTGGGACATGGGTCATAACCTTATTAGTCACAACCTTGAAAAAAACCAAAAAAACACATTCCAAGCTCTAGTTGAAAATTCTTTCAACCCTTGGTTCGAGATATTGCACTACACAAATTGGGTACTACGTGTGGTTGATAATTGGTGCCTCTCCTTCAAAGTGAAAAGGTTTGCCAACATTGGGACTAAATTTGATGCTAAAAGTAATGTAGGAGGACTACAAACTATCCCTTGAAGCCTACCCACTTCATCAATGGTATTATTAGATTTTTGCTTATAAGAAGCATGTTACTCATCCCTAGAGAAGGCACACATTCAAAAACCAATTACTTTATGGACTTCCTACCTAAGTTGTTCTCGCCAATCCTTGGTATTGGGGAGAGACTCTATCTCCTAGAACTATAGTTTGTCCCCTCTTGGGCTTATCATTCAAACTCTATGTTTGTTTTCACTTTTACAATTGTTTTGAAATAGAAAGGAAAAAAAGAAGAATGTACTTTTTATAAAATTGACTTATCTTCCTTCTTCACCGAGTCCTCTTGCTCAATAGTTGTACTATTTATTGTAGTGAATATAATATGTTCACTTGTAAAAAAATTAAAAAGGGGCTGAAATGGTCAAACATATTTGGAAAAATATGAGATTTGCTAATATTTTGAAGAAGTTTAGTGTTTTTAGATGATATTATGGATGAGTATTGGATGAATGATGAAAACTAAACAATTTGCTAGACCTAGGGTGCATGTGGCACTTCAACAAAGAAAACAATAAAATTTTATTGGTGGAGGTTGCTTGGAAGATGGAAAGATGGAAATTGCCTTAAGCCTTAAAGGACGGACCGGTGACCTTGGAAATCATCACTTTTGGAATTGTGTGACATCAACTACTTTATATATATATTCATTGGAGGTAAAACTACTATAGAAGGTCTCTCCTTTCCACCCCTAAATCTGAGGATGAATAGTTGCACTTCTATCCTACACAGGATTAAAGAGGGAGACTACCCCCAAGATGGTGGTAGCTCAAAAGAAATTGTTGAAGAACATTTATGATTGTAAAATTTTTCTTTTGTAAATGGAATTGAAAGATTAGGTGAAAATATAACTAGAAAGTTACCAACTCTGATACCATTGAGGTAAAACAGCCCATTGTGGCCAAAATTAGGAGTTTGTACTCAAGACATTGTTGAAATTTTTTTCGTTTTTTCCCACATAAACACAAGTGTGAGAAACAATGAGAGCATTTGAAATTATTTTTTTTTGACAAAGTATGAATTTGCTATGAATGTTTGAAGAGTTCAACCCATCATGGCCCTAAAGAGTTTGTAGACTACCCCAAAACCAACAAAATTTGTATCCATCATACTCATCTGACACACCTAAAGCAGTCATAATAATTTCTAATGTGAAAGGCCTAAAAAAGTCACTTCCTACAATGAAATTACACTAAGAAGTTAGAAGTTCCTAATGCGGTCACTAATCACTCCATTACTGTTAGGTAAGACATTGATTGTGGTCCAAATCTCATTTAGTAATAAAATCCACAATGGGGTCTGAAAAAACCCATTATGGGGTCATTCTATAGTTAGTGTCCGGGGAGTTCTGTAGGAAAATCGGAGAATTTCCTAGCTTTTAGAAGGTGGCTCGGATTTTTCAAATTTTATCCAAAAGTGGGCCTAAAGGGTGTAAATTTTATCGGTTGACAACCTCCATTTCCTAATGGAATTAGGCAATTAGCCGCCATTTATGTTTTTTAATTTGTTGATTTCCTAAATGTCAAAAATGGGGTCAATTTTGCATTTGGGGTTGGATTTTTATTCACTACCCATTTTTTTGGTTAAAGTGTTCTTGTCTTTCACTTCCAATTTTTTTTCTTAGAGTATCCTTAGCAGGAGTTGAACCTGGTGAAGCCCCTACCATCTTAGGGCCAAGGATGTAGCCTTTGTAAAATATAAGGATCCAAAAAGGGTCCAAGTATTTTCCAAAGGGTTGTTAGTACTACAAGTCAAGAAAATTGAGTGCCAATATCATCAATATCACCTTCATTAGATGGATAAGAAATATCACTTACACTAGGTCCATTTGGCAAATTCAAGTAAAAAGAGGGGTTAACAAACAAATAATGGAACTTTGTGTCATTCTTCCAAATCGGCCAAAACACAAAATCAGCCAAAATATATAATTGGCCCAAACACAAAATCGACCAAAACACACAATTGGCAAACAAGAATGGCAATATAATCAAATTAGGAACGAGCATACTTGCCTTACAATCATGAATCACCTGATTAGTAGAAGTGCCTCATAGAATTTAAGGCTCCCTCAATTTCAAATAAACAATGGTTGATTGAAGACAACAAAAAATGTGGTATCAAACTGTAACACAATCAATTCTCACTCACAACACTCAACACTCACAGAAACAACTTATCAAATGAATGAATTGATCATCCCAACAAAAAAATAGGGAAGGAAAGTTTGAAAGCGGAGGTTTCAAAAAAAAACATCCAACAAAGATAAATGACGATACAATTAGAAAAGGGATGAGCATACCTATCTTCCAGAGTGAGCTCGAATCATGAATTGTCCAAATTACCCAAACCCAGATTAGTAGAAGCGCCTCGGAGGAGTCAGAGCGCCCTCAATTTCTAAATCAACAACGGATGTTAGGAATGAAGTTAGACCCCATTAAATCAAATGAGCCTTACATGGAGAAAGGAAAAGTTGTGCCGTTGCATCCATAACTCACTGTAGAGTTCTGTGATTCTATTGTTGTCTCAGTTAGTGACTGTGAGTCCCAATGTCTTGTGGAAGCATGAGCAAAATAGCCAAGTGGAACTAAGTGAGCTAGAGAGGGAAACTCCAACAATTGAAATTTCGAAAATAGAAACCCTAAATGCACGAGGTAGGCCCGAGTGAGTGCGTGACAACGAGGCAACAATGGCAACGACTCAACAAGTCTATTTTCAATTTGTTTTTACAAGTCCCATTGTTCTAACAACAAAACCACAAAAGATAGTTGCATGGCTGCCCTAGCGTGCCTAACGCCTTGACTGCCTCCAAATTTGAGCACTTAACTATTTCACTTGTTTGGGAATTCCATGTAGGCATGTCCTTAAGTCTTAAGGCAATAAGGCCAATTACCTCAAATGTTGTGAGCAAAATATAACACATTGGGTATACTACAAAAAAATTCTCTATACATGTCAAAATAATTTCCTAGAAAGCATGTGCCTGGTTAGCTACCCGTTGTAAAAAAGGCATGTAAATCGGTAATTTTCCTACATACTCCTATGATGGATGGCAAAATTGCTGAAGTTTTTTTTTCCTACTTGGTCCATTTCCGAAAATCTCCTTTTTTCACTCGTAACCACTTCCTACACTTTTCTACCTTGTTCAGAAATTATCAAAATCAACCGGCTAGCTCATAACTAAATGCCAGTACTTCCCGGACATTGCTGTAGGTGTCCACTATGGGTCAGATGACCACAATGGGCTATTTTATCTTAGTAGGCAAGCAAATGCGTGGAATGAAAATGTTTTGTAAAAAACGTAGTTTAGGTGGATGCCAAGTTTTGTAAATTTTTTTAAGGATTTATGGTTTTTTTGATGATATAAGATTTGCAATTCTTTTGTTCTTTTGATATACAAAAAAAAATTCCCAACTCCCAAGTGATTATTTTACATTGAATGTACTAGCAGTTTACACTGCATTTAGATTTCTTACTTTAGTTTTGGAGAAATGAAAAGTATATATGCACTTCATATTAGGAGTGGTGTAAGTAGATTGAATTTATTCTAAACGTGTCTAAGTTTTTTAACCTTGACTAACATCACTTTTAAACCCTAATGAGAAAATATGTACCTTTTTCTTTTTCTTTTTTGAAACACATGGACAATTTCCATTGAAAAGGGAAAAAAGTATATAGAACTAGAGGACCACGTCCCTTGCAAAAATTTAGAATATATACCTTTGATAAATTCAAGTTGCTTCAAGTGGAACTCCAACTGATATTATCACTTTCATACTTTTCACATTTAATGTCTGAAGTTTTGTGGTGATTTTTCTATTAGATTGAATCACTCAAAACTACCATTTTTGTTGCATTCATCCATAATAACAAAATAAACATATTTTTAAGAATCTAATCTTAGGATCTCGTACTTCATTTGTCTCAAATCATGTGGTAAATTTTTCTTGAAGTTTGACTGTATGGATTGTCGGAAGATAGTAGCATTCAAAGTTGGAAAAAGGAATTTTTTGAATGCACTCATCAAGAACTTTAGGGCACGTGATAATTGTGCACAAAAATTACATCTAAAATTGCACGATTAAGCTCTATGGCATGATCCATATACTCTAGAAAAGGATCAACAAAATTTGCACATTGCTAGAGGACTATGCGGATCAATATGAAAAGTGGTTCCTAAATTTTTGAACACATTGTGAATTAGTTAGAAACTTTCAAAGTTGCAAGGTGTAGGGTGCTAAAAGTATCATGTAGGTGATGCTAAAATCCATTTGATGCAAATCAAGAAATCACACTAGTAGAATCGAAATGTGTCATAGAAAAGAAGTTAAAACAACATAAAGTATCTCCACAATACTATACATAGAGGTGCACACTTCTTGGAGTGGCCCCTAACTCCACCTTACACTTGTCCTTGTAATGCGCACCATTTCGGGTATCCTCCATGTTTAGTTTCCCTTCAAAAATAGGGGTTGATTTCAAGGAGTAATGCATTTTAGGTGTAAGGTAGAAGGCTCATAAATTATTCATCTAAGGGTTGGTCCACCCTTTTCATATAATTCTTTTCATTGGAATATTTTTATCTAATTTTTCAGACAAAGAGAAATAGATGTAGAACGTAACACAAGTGGTTTCATATTTTTTGAAGCATTATTGAATTAGTTATAAAACACAATCGAGATAATATGGTGACAACCTCCGTGCCACTTAAATGTCAAAGTGATTGAAAAAACGACACTGGAATGGCCTCTGCTGGGATCGGCACCGGGTGCGACAAGAGCCAAGCACTCCATTTGACAGCCAGGTTATTATTGTAGGTATGTAGGACGGTCGGTTCCATGAATATATCTGGCATTTGTGAATGTATCTGGCCTTTATGAAAACATCTGGTGTGGCTGGTCTGTTTGTATTTTTTCCCTTGTGCAATGAAATTTCGTTTCATTTGTGTCAAAAAAAAACAAAAACAAAAAAAAACATCTGGCATTCATGACACACTCTGCACCCATTAATCAACAGTTCAGTGCAGTTTCAGTGGCAGTGGCACCGTGGCAGGGCACCTGGTCAGGTTGGGGAACTTTTGCACTTAAGCTTAGCAATCAATTTCCTTTCCAAATAAAATTTTCCAGAAGCATTAGTTTTTTAAAACAAAAAAGTAAGTTACAGGTACTCTTGTTGCCCCTCATTACTTCGTTCAGCCTCGAGTCTTCCGGTAACTTTCTTGCGATTTCGATTTCCTGGAAAGGTCAGGAACCGAAATAAACAGCCTCTTACGTCTCGAGTGCAGACAATGACAACCACCATAACTTAGCACAGACGCCTACAAAGAATTTGGAGAAAACTTTAAGCCAAGGCATTTAAGTTAAATAGAGTACTAACTTAGCACCGACCTCAACATCAAAACATTTATTACCTGCGCTAGACCAGTGTATCAACGTCCAATGTGAAACAAAGAGTCTCATATGTAGTTCAATATGAGACACACGTGCGGAAAGGTAACCCTGAGTGGCAACAATGACGTGTTTCAGAGACGAAAAGCTACAAGAGGCAAAATCATACGTTCAAGCATCACATCGAGATCAGACAAGACCGTATATTGCTGGCACATAATGCAAGAGCCCTACGCCTACAAAAATGTTTTGAAACAACTTCACTTTCAGCAATGCTATTGAAGTTGATAAGAGGAGTAGCAGAGACGGATTCTAACCGACGTACTGAATGGAGGGGTTCTGCCCAATCCAAGTTCTGGAACCAAACTGCCAGATTAGAGGTTACTAGGTTAGACAAGAGTTCATAACGATATTCATGAATAGGCAGGACGGTCTCAACTTATAGGCCTGCAGATGGAATGCAAACTAAAGCTTCACTCAGCATTCAATTGATACAGATAGATTACCAGCCATGGATGGTATTTGTCAACTCTTCCAACTTCCTTATCAAGCTGCAAACGATATGGGAGTTCGGCAAACACGACAGAAGGTTGCTTCTGATCTCACTCCTGCTCAGAGTAAATTACAGTTACTTCCCCCCAAAAAACCATTATGTGTGTCGATTCACAACTACATGCTACTCTATCAAAAACGATCCAGTAGCAAAAAGTCATCATCTTCCAAAGTCTGCACATCTTTGTCACCTACAAAATGCTGTCGACCAATATCATTAACCATCCGCACGAACTCTCGCCGCTTCTCGATGCCAAGGGGAACATATGGAAGTCGGAAAACAGGACGAATTAGGCCCAGCTGCGCGAGAGCTGTATTAAGGCCTATTGGGTTGGGTTCTACAAACAACCAATCGATCAATGGCATGAGCTTTGCGTTGAGATCCGCATCTCTGCCGTCAAAGAGTAATTTGTGCGTCAGCTGTGGTGTCAAGTTGCTTACCACTGATATAACTCCTCTTGCACCATGATCCCACCTGTGAAGTAATCAAGAATCATCAGGTACAGTACAACAGCTTCCAGCGTAGACGAGTGGATCATCAACACTATAAATGTACAAGAAAATTTCTCCGTAAGTACAATGCACCATAGTAACTGATCAATGTTTCGATACCAGCTGCTAAGTCATACCAGCTAGTATGATTTCATGACAGAACATCAGGGAAAAATAAAATGAAAACAGACTTACCGAGCATCATGGAACTGGTCATCGTTTCCGCTCCATATGGTAAGTCCACGATCGACGTAACCACTGATTCGCTCATTACCCGTGCATTCCTTGACACCAACAAAGTTAGGGTGTCCTGAAATCTTCTCAATTACAGAAGGGGTAATATCTTGACCTGTTCGCCCAGGAACGTTGTAGATAATAGTTGGACCCATCCCAAGCACACTTTCGAAATGTCTGATAAGCCCTTCATTGGAAGTTTTGCCATAATACGGATTGATGTGAAGAGCTCCATGCATACCTACCGCAAACCCCTGTTCCGTTGCGTGAATAGCTTCCCTTGTTGAGTTGCTACCAGTGTTACCTGGAACACAGACGCCACAGAGAACTGGATCATAAGTACACGACAAGAGTATCAATAGTAAGAGCAGAACACAAAAAAACTAGAAATCAGTAAAGAAAGACTTCGAGCAAGAAATATCCACACAGCAACATCATCAAAGTAACGTGGCCTGAACGACGAAATATCAAACGGATCTCTTGAGGAAATTCATTAGAACAGCTCGCCTATGATGAGAGAGTTTAAATAAAGACGCCTACCGATTACTTTTATTCTGTCGCCAAAAATATTCACTGTATGAGCAATCAGCATGATATGTTCATCCCATGTCATAAGTTGCCCTTCTCCGGTGGTTCCTCCTACTATGAGACCCTCCACACCATTTGCAATTTGCAAGTCAACGAGTGTGTCAAAAGCTTCTAAATCAAAACGTCCATCTGGTAAGTAAGGCGTCTTGATAGCAGTTATCAACCTCAAATTCTTCACTGCTTCCACCGTATTGCTGCACAATGTGGAAAAACAAATTCAAATCACTGACATCCAATAACAGAAAGAACGAATCCTGATCCGTAAATGGGCCTAATGTGAAGATGCGTTACAAGTACAACTTAGTAGAACATCTTAATGATGGCGCTCAAATGAAAGTTGTCCTCTACACCCTAAAAATCATATTTGTAGGCTTAGATCAGCCATTTCACTATCCAATAAATAATTAAATTTGAAATCAAAAATTGACAAAATCTTTGAAAATGAGATCTAAATTGAGATATTCACATTCCACAAATAAAGAAATTTGTTTTTAAGGGCTGCTATTAAGACTAAGAAAGTCAATTTACGAATTGAAACATACTTGCACTCTTTGCCTTCTAAAGCATTTACACAAATAAATTTTTGGGAATTGAATTGTGTCTAATGTTAAATACTACGGTCAGAAAATTTGGATGGATGAACGCTCAATGGAAGAGGTAGAATCTGTTCAACATTCAAAATATGCATGCTAGCCCAGTTAGGGATCAACCTTTCAATGCCTGATTCCTATTTAACATTATTACACATTTTTGTTTACATCTCCGCACCAATGTAATATTCGCCTAAATTTTATCAAATTGGTCGAAAAGAAAGGTCCTCTTTTAAAGAATCAGGAATTGCTTTGGATGAATGAGACGTTATTTGAATTAAAGATTACCCTGAACCCAAAGCACTCCTAAAGCACTCTGCTCATGGACGTCACAGCGCTTAGGGGTCAACAAATTAACAATTTAAACTTAAAAAGCACTATCAAGACATTCTGTGCGGAACTCCTAGAATTGCTATATAGATCTGACAACTAAAATCCCACTCCAGAAAAACATTTACCCGAACGTCTCTACAATTGCAGAGAAGTTGAAAACAAAGTCAGAAAATTTAGCCTTTCAACAGCTTCTCCTTTACCTTGCAAGACGGATTCAAGACAACAACAAACCACCACCACCACCACCTGCCCGATCAAAAACGAAAGAAAAACCAATACCTCCTCTTCGTTTCGTGGCTGCGCATTGGAAGCGGCGAAGCTTGCATCAACGCTGCCCTTGCAGCAGCAGCACCAACCTTGAGCTTCCCCGTCCCCGTCCCCGTCGTCGCGCCAATTCTGCCCCTCCAACCAATCTCCTGACTACGAAACGACAGCGAGCTTTGAAGCTCCAGCTCTCTCTCGCAATATCGCGCTTCCAGGCTCATTGGATGGCACCGTAACCCCGCGATTCGCAACGTCGACGCCATCGTGAGCCTGTAACGCCCTGTGCAATTTGATTTTTTTTAGTTTCCGAGGCTTGAGAAAAATGATCCCTTCGTGTCTGAAATTCAGGATCTGGGAGGAAGAATGAGTAAAGCAATTCGGAGGTGAGAATGAGAAGGAAACCGAAACCCTAATAAAACCCCTGCGAGCTGCGAGCTGCGAGCTGATGAAGTCCGATCGCAAAGGGGACAATTCGGGAGGAGATTTGACCAATGAGAAATGTGCTTAGGTGGACCCGGGTCAGGCGTGAGGTGGCAAGCAGGGAGGAGGCCAGCTCATCACCGCCAAGGTGTGAGGTATGCGCACCCATGCTTGCCACTTCAGCGATTGGAATTTGGATGAATGGAGGAAAATGAGTTTCATTCATTCCAAATTGACGGAAGGTTTGTTGACTTTGGAGTGAGAGGGAAGAGGCTTTATGTTGATAGAAGCTACACGTGAGGAAGTTTGCGTTGGACTTTACTTATTATTCCCTCTATTCCAAAATAAATTTGGGTTTTTTTAGAAATGGTTGGATTAACATGTGAGTTGCTCCTATTTTTAGAGGATTGCATAGTTATTGTAGCTTCCAATAACCCCTACTAGGTGTGAAAGAGTGCATTAGATGAAATCTGGTTATTTAGAAGACTGTGAGTTCCCCGCAATGGGGAACTTGGTGAACTGTGCCACTTCAGTGCGCTGATGTGATTGGGAGGCGGCCACGTCAAATTTTTTATTTTTATTTATTTATTTATTTTTTATTTTAAAAAAAAATTTGCTCGACTTCTTTTGCAATTTGAAGGCACAAAAAATAAATAAATAAATAATTTTTTTTTGGTCTTTACGACGACTGATAGCAGTCAGCCATTCCCTCACTACTGCGGGAACAGCGTGGGGGACAAGCCTGAAACAGCCCTCCCAAGCTCCTAAAAAACATCTAATGGGAACAATGTATATTAAAAATAAACATCAAAAGTGACAAATTTCCCCCCTTTTTGAAATTGCTCTAGTGGTAATGATTTTGATCATTTTCCAAGCAATGTTGGTATAATAACATCTATTGATGTACTCTATATTCAAGTCTGACAATGTCTTACAATTCAACTCTAGGAAATTCTCAACAAGAGATTTGTTAGTAGGTTTTTTTATACAATTTTGGTTTGAATCATTTGCCTTTGATTAGTTAGAGGTTGCCTTTCGATTGCCTTCGAAAGGATCAAATTGCTATATAATGTTATCTGTAGATCTTTTTGCTTTTGGGTGTGCCATCTAACTTCAATTGTTGTCAATATAGTTGTGGAGGGCCAATTTCTTGCATTATATCAAATTTAATTTGGGACAAGTATATTTGGAAACCCTAGATTTATTTTGGGACAGAGGAAGTAACTCTTAACCTTGTAACACTGCCATGGATATTAAGTGTCTGAGGGATGACAAAGAATTCTCCCATGTAAGATAGAAGTGCAATTGTTCATCTTTGGAATTTTGTGCAAAAAAGGTGAGGTCTTGCATAGTAGTATAACCTCCAAAGAATACTTTTTTTTTATAAAGTAGATGATTCACATTGTTTCAAAAAAGAAGATTTCTATAGTGACTAGCATGTCCTTATAGGGTTAAAGGATGTTGCAGCTATTTTTCAGACAATGAATGACAAAGAATCCTTCTATGTATGATTAAAGTGTGATTGTTCATCCTTGAAATTTTGTGCAAAAAAGAGAGATCTTACACAATAGTTAGGCCTCTGATGAAGACTTTTGGATTTTTTTTAAAGTAGATGATTCACACAGTACCAAAAAGGATGTTTTCCATGGTCACTAATCTGTCCTTTGAGGATTAACAAGCAAGCTAGCTAGTGTTACAAAGAGAAAGCATCTTATAGCTAATAGTTAATCATATAATGGCCTGAAGACTATTGTGAATTTATGAGGGTTAGTTTGACTCATCAAATGCCATAGATAAAAGGAATAAGTGAAAGGAAAAAAATTTGTTCCAAAATTGAAGAAATATTCACATCCGAAGTTCATGTTAATAAACAATTAGACACTAGTATAAGAAACTTGTGTTTTATGTAACGTTATATAATTTTTGCAAATACATCTAAGTGGCCTTGAATAAAACAACTTGTATTTTTATGTCAATATTAAAGTCTAATATAACATCCAAATGTTACATTGAAAGTAATTATTGACATAAAAACACAAGTTGTTTTATTTGACATCACCTAAAATCCGTCTACCAAATTATAAAATGTCACATAAAACACAAGTTTCTTACATTTAGAGCACCAATTATTGATAATGGGATCACTCATAAATCAAGCGCAATATATTTTACAAAAAATGCTTGAATATTCAATTGCAGACCAATCCATTACACAAATGCATGTTCTAAAAGCAATTAGAACCACCTTGTAGCTCTATAGCAAGATGAAGCACATAACAATCCAAGCATTACTTGCAATTGCCCCAATGGCAAGTATTCACACAATTGTTATTTCCTATTGTTTTTCAACAACAAAAACAAAACCTTTGAACAAACCTTTGTATAGATCAATGCCTATTTGCAAAGCTACACATCAAAGCCAAGAATTGGAACCACCCTAGCTAGGTCACAAAAAATACACATAAGTCCAAGTGTCACTTGCAATTATTTACCCCAATTATAAGCAATTCCACCTCATGCAACTTCTCAACAACAAAAACAAAACCTTTCAAACCAATCATTATAAACATCAATACATGCTCTAAAACTTGTGCACAAAATAAGCTTGAAAGGCCACTACATGTGACACAAAACACTACACCTCATGCATAAATCTTAGACAATTGTATTCAACCATATTAAACCAACAATCATCTTATTCCAAAGCATTTCCTCAATATCAATTCACAAGCATACACTTTGAATGCAAACAACCATGTCCACAAAATTCCAACCACCCACCCGATCACCCTATACACCACATCATACAAAATGTCACCACAAAATCTGTTGACTTCCTTGTCACTACTATTTGCACCTCTATATATCCCTCAACGGCATTCCTATGGTCCAATCATCACTGTGTTTGCAATTGTTGCCTTGAGGTTCTTCCCCATCACATAGTAAGGCCTTCCTTTGGTCCCCCATGATCTGGAGAAACTACAAAAGATGTGGCTCCATGATGGAAGTCATTATCTTCATCACATTGGGAGCCAAGTAGACTAAAGGACACCATGCACAACCGTACTCGGAAAGGATAGGAAAAGCCTCTGAATGGAGAGTAGCAACCAAGAGGGTAGTAGAGGATGAGGCCGTAGAGAAGCTTATTGACAAATATGAGAGTGCCCTCTATCTATGTAGACAACACCATTGCCAACACCAACACCAATGATTGTCGTTGCTTCAATAGAAAGGCCGTCTCCATTGTAGGGAGTAATGTACATATGTCACATGAAACACTCCAAGCATCACTTGCAATCACCCCAATTACTAGCACATGCATAACTGTCAC
>OY987264.1:40745991-41026939 GCA_963920665.1 Straminergon stramineum
AATCATAGGTTAGACTTGACTTTAAGAGACCAAAAACATTGTTTATTAAAATTTAACTTTTGATTCGAAGAAGAAGAAAGAAAGGGGAGCATTGATTGTAGAAAGACTATTACTTCCATTAGAAATTTAGGATAAGAAATTAATAGTTTGTACCCTAAATCTCTTTAGTCAATTAGACGGGTTACTAGTCGTATTTTAGTCAAGGCTTAGACATTTATAAATACTACAAAAGACAAATAGAAACAAAACAAAAAGAAACTAATTGGAAGAAAGAAGAGAAAACAAACAAAGAAAGAGATTGGATAAGATCAAGGATTAGAAATATGCTTTCCCTTGTAAGACTTCTTGAATTCAGTGGTGAGCAAGGGAAAAACAAAATCAAAGACCAACAAAGTGGAGCATGAAGAACCACCGGAAGAAATTGGGATTCAAATGTTGCACAATGGGATAGCATCGGAAGTCAAGTCCAAGGGATGTGTTTAACCCCCAGTTACCCAACTAACTCTATATGGTCAATTTGAAATATCAGACTCATTTTGGTTTAGGCAATTGAATTATTTCTATTGTTTAACAAAAATTTATGATTAGTTTAATTTGAAGGTTTATTTAACTATTGCAAACTTTTGTTTTTAACTAAAAAAGATAAATATTTGATTTTTGTGAGGTCCTCAAAGGCATATATGTGCTTAATAGAAGAGTAAAGCTTCCCAATTTTACTTGATTTCTTGACTTTGAGAAAAGCTTACCAATTTCACTTGATTTGAGATTTTAAAAATTCCACTTATCCATTTGATTTTGAAATGGTCCCAATGGAAAGAATAAAGTGTTTTCAAGATTCTCACCATTGAAAATTGAAATAGAAAAATGTTGCTTTGGAGGTATTTCCTATTTATACTTATAAAAAATATTGCATTTCAACAATTGCGAGGTGGATTGTGTAATGAGTTTGATAGCTCTTCATTTGAACTTAAGGTTTTTAGAAGTGAATTTTAATGTGCTAACACAATTTTTAGTTGTTCATATCACCTCCAATCCCCCAAAACTCCTATATGCAAATTTCTAAAACATTGTGGGGAGGGGCAATATACTAACAATAGAAAATGTGCATTTCTCTTGTTATAATCTCAAAAATTCTGCACAATTTGGCACTCAAAATTGATACACATACTAACAAGTAAACTTTTTAAACATCTATACAATTAGATTTTGAAAAAACAAACAATTTGCATCATTGGGGATTAACTATTAGCCCATGCTCTTTTTTCATAGTCAAAACATACCTAGAAAGGCTTGGGCATTTAGGGAATAAAGGTGCCATTCTATTTCATTCAGTTTTCTAAATGCAAAATGTAAAACACAAATCAAATGCTCAAGTCAAACCTTTAAGAATATTCCAAATCATAAGTTTATATTTAGACATTTGTAAACAATCCTTAGAGGTTTCCAAAATTGAATTATACTTAAAACTAGACAAAAACTGAGAAAGATAGGCTAGGATGAAGTTTGATGGTTAAAAGAGGTAGTTTGGGATGAAAAACACTAGAAATCATTCAAGTCAAATAAAATTGTAAGATTAGAGACAAAATAAAACTGGAAATTCAACCCCCAAAAGAAAAATTAAATTGAAATTGTAGGCCAATAGAAAAAGGTGGATGAAGTTTTAGAGTGCCAATTTGGAACAAAATTGCATGGGCCCATAACTTTTGATAGAAGAATCCAAATTCAAAGTATAGAGAAATTTTAGAAAGATAAATTTAAGCTTAACAAGTTCAAATTATAAAATCTCTAAAACAAACTACTGAAAATGAAAAGGATATGTACTAATAAATAGGTAGTTCTCTACATTAGACTTTAATTTAGTGTTAAACCCAAACTCAAATCCAAATCCCAAACCATATTGATTAGACTTAGAGGTTTCTAGAACCATATTATACTCAAAAAGTAGGTAAATATTGAAGAAGATACAAAGGAATGAAGTCTAATATTTTTATCTAAACAACATAGTGTTCATTTATCTAGAAGTGTTAGTTTTGGATGAAAACCACAAAAGTTCTGACAATTTGGACACAAAAAGACTTCAAAATCTTAGAAGGAAGTAGATCTCACAATTGAAAATGAATATTACTTTTGACTTATAGATTAGGAGAAAATGTTGGATGAAATATTAGAAGATGAGTTAATATCATCATCCATCCATAACTTTTGCAAAGAGTGTCCGATTTTTTTAAAAATTACCATTTTGGATCGGGAAGAACATACTCTACAACTTCAATTCGATGAAAAATTGCTTTAGACAACTTTAATTCTTAAGCCCACAGTTTTGGCCCAAATTGGCCCAAGACAACCAAAATTACTTATTTCTGCATTTTAACCCCAATTTCTTGGAGATTTGGAACACTTGGAGGAAATAGGAAGACAACATTTTCCATTTCTTGGTAGGTCAATTGGTTAAGGGCAGGGCATCCACCTTAGGATCCGGACACCAAAACCTAATTTATCTCACATCAAGTAAAAGGCTTACATTACTCCATCATCATGGCCTTTCCAAATATCTTCACTCATCTACTGCAAGACGTCAATATCTAAATAATTGTACTTCACACATCGACTATGACCTCCATTTCAACATCTTTGCACTCCACCACTATATCTATAAAATCCTTATACTTCACACATCGACTATGACCTCCATTTCAACATCTTTGTACTCTACCATTGTATCTATAAAATCCTTGTACTCCACCTGTCCACTATGACCTCCATTCCAACATTTTTGTACTCCACCACTGTATCTATAAAATCCTTGTACTCCACTTGTCCACTATGACCTCCATTCCAACATTTTTGTACTCCACCATTCTATCTATAAAATCCTTGTACTCCACCTGTCCACTATGACCTCAATTTCAACATCTTTGTACTCCACCACTATATCTATAAAATCCTTATACTCCACCTGTCCACTATGACCTCCATTTCAACATCTTTGTACTCCACCATTGTCTCTATAAAATCCTTGTACTCCACTTGTCCACTATGACCTCACTCTCAAAATCCTTGTACTCCAATAATGTATCTATTTTAAAATAATTGTACTCCACCTGTCCACTAAGACCTCACTCTCAAAATCCTTGTACCCCACCACTACATCCATTTATAAATAATTGTACTCTGCCATAAAGCCCAATTCAAAGTAGATGGACTCCAACATCACCTTCATCATTGAGGGGAATTTTTGAGTTGTTTTGACTTCATCTTTGATTCATAGTCCAAAGAAATTCAAAATTTGTTTTAGAGATTAATATGAATTAATAGTAACGAAATATGGAATATCAATGTTATAAATCTCATTAAAGAAAGACGCTTCTTTTCTATTATTATTCTTGCTTGTAAAATACTATCCACTATTTGTAGCAATTATAGGATCCATAATATTATGAATGAATTATGAGTGTTCTTGCATATAGAGTATTCATATATGACTATAATTAGCACTATTGGTTTCTCAAGGTAGAATCCAATGAACACCTCATAAATTGTAAATAATTTTGGGATCTCATGGGTAAACCTACACTTGCTCTTGGATTGTCAGTTCATTGTGACCCTGCCACAAGAATTTATCTATCAATTGATGCCTCAAAGGTGAAGTAAGGGTGCATAGATAAAAGGAAGACACTTTGAAAGAATGAAGAAGAAATTCATTGGGAATGGACCTTAGGAGATGTTTTTTGCACATGTGTCAAGTAAAAATGATGTTTGGTGATTGTAACACTCATTGCAAAAGTCAACACCAAAAATTTGGTCATCAATGTCAACAAAAAGAAATATTGAGATTCCTCAATTGGATGGGATGTAATTGTGTTCATTGGATGAATGTATTTACCATGGGATGGAAAATTGAGTTCTAATCCACAATTTTCCTTTTTCATTCCAAATCGTGCTTGTCAAGTGTTTCATCAATCATCAACCAACTAATGATTGTTTCTAGCATTGCTCAAAATAATAGACATCAAAATATTTGTACCATGACATTGCATTGACCTCTAAACATAGATCCTCCACATCACCTTAGTCATGATTACAACCAAGCCAACATCACCTCAAGCTATCAAGGCCATAATATTCATTATAATGAGACTTTTTGCAGATTTTGAGACAAAATGTTGGTTATTGGATAATTCATTTAAAAAAATAGTAATTGAAACCAAAAATAAATCATGCTCAAATAGTGATCCTATAATGAAATTCTAAAAGTTGGTGTTTTTTTCTATTTATAGAAAAAATACTACTAAAGAGATAAAGCAGTTTATCTTTGAGTCGAGGATAAAAATGAAACTACAGAAAGTCTGAAGATAATGAATATGGCCTTTATCTTGGTTACATACCTTTAATCTCACATTCCATATCCTCTGAAAAATGTAGGAAATCATGTTAAATGATTTTGTTGAAAATTTTCCAATGTCCAATATTTGGACCCTTGTATATTTCAAAAACTAATGTTTAGAGGCCTAGAGATCTAGAGCCCCTCCCCCCTCAAATGAGTTCTTCAATGAACGAAAAATACATTTTTAGACATTCATGCACTACAAGAGAAAGGGGTGTTGTAAGTATAGTCCTAGACATACAATCCTACAAGTAATGACCTTAAAGGGGTGTTTTTAGTAAAAATTTACTAGAAATACATGTGTGTTTAGTAAATTTTTACTGAAAATACCCCTTTAAGGTCATTACTTGTAGGACTATAATTAAAACACCCCTTTCTCTTGTAGTGATGATTCAAGAATGAACATGTAGACATGTAACACTATGTTAGATTACACTATACAATACTAGTGCTACTTACATTATACAAAAGTGAGATGGATTTTTCGTGTTTCTTCCATGCTTGAAAAAAGAAGTTAATAGGTCTCTTCTTTTCTAAGTTTTTTTCTCTTCGTTTTTGCATTTCATGACCTCTCCTTCCTAATTCGGGGACTTTGATTCCAAATATAAAAGCCACATAAAAGAATTTAAGAGATTCTTCCTTTGTGGGACCCCAAGGTAGGAATTTGAAGAAAAGATCCAAATTTGTTAGCCCTTTGAACAATTTTAAACTCAAGGATTATTTTTCTCGCCAACTCCCTTGTCTCTAACAACATGAAGTCATTGAATGGAATTGGGAGGGACGTCAATGTACCACCTCCTTTTTGTTAGAAATGGTGAAGTTTCACTGGAAAATGAAACACTTGTTTGAAGAAATCTTGAAGCACTCAAATCCAAACAGTAAACGAGTCCAACTATGTCCTTCAACCTTCCTCTCTAAAGACTCCCTACCTCCCTCTACTCTTCCCGAGGGAGCTCCCCTATTTAGTCGTCCCTACCCAACATCTTCAGGGCACTTTGGCTGGCGCACCCTTAGTTTGCATCGAGAAGCATTTCAGCAATTGTTGCTGGGGCCACTTCTGCTAGACAGTAAGGAGTGCGAGTATTGATTCTTCCAGATCGTGCTTTTGTGTGTTTCCCACGCGAGGATCGCTGGTTTCATTGTCACTGAGTGATGGCCTGAACTTACCGGTGTTTGCATTGTTCGATTGCAGCTCTTCCTTGTTTACAATTTCCTGTGCAAGACCTTGAGCTTCTCAGAAATGGCCCGCGTACCCTGTCTTTCCCCCGACAGCACGTCCTCCGACACCATGTGAGTCATTCCCAAACTTAAGCGAGATTTCTACTTTCTTCGTGAATGATGACCAAAGCTGGTGTTCCTTATGCATGCGGTTTGCAACTCGTACCCAGACGCTTGCATTGTGTATCAGTGTCTAGTGGCAGAATCCCAAGCATGTCATTAGCGAGTCAGATACTTCCAATATTCGTGAGTTCTTGCTTGAATGTGCATACGTTCCAGCTTATCGGTCCCCAGCTCTTGCTTTCAAGACTGTTCGCAACTGTAGCTCACCCTGCTTGTGCATGCATGGTGCAGAAATTCTGTCGCAGCAGAAGCGCAAATGCCGATACTCAGAAATGGGCCGTCGATAGCCGACGTGATAATGTGGCTGCACTCCGAGCCCACCAGCAAGGCCAGTCTGGCGAGGTGCCTGGCGCACGCATACGAGTTCCAGGAGGAACGTGGCGCCCCGCCTCTTCCGAACTTCGACGAGTTTCTGGTGGCCTTGGCTCGCCCGCGCTGGGAATGGACGCCCCGGGCGAGTACGCTCTTCCACCACATCGGCAGCATCATTCTGGACTTTCGGCGCTCAAGTCCCTTGAACGAGCAAGAGAGACGACGTGAGTTCATGCAGAGGCGGCGAGCGGCACTCCGGCGTCGGAACAGGAGCCGCCCAATTGGGAGAGAGGCTTCCGATGCAACGGTGCCAACGACCCGGCCAACGACTGGACCTGCAGTCTCGGTGAGCTTCTCCAAAGGATGGTCCTTCGAGAGTTAGTGCGAGAGTGATGGGCGAGTTAGCACTTCAGTTAAAAAGGTGGTGATGCTCGATAGTTGGGGAGAGTTCTCGGCCTTGATTTGGCAGTTTTGTGTTTCAAATTCTGTCGTTCTAAGTAGTCCCTTGTCCTCCAAACATTGGTTGCATGAAACGTTGGTGATCCGAAGGTCTGTACTCACCTCTAGCTAGCTTGTGAGGTTTAATTCGTGGAACTCTGAAATTTTGGAGGCCAGGCCAAAGCAGAACCCAGCTTGTATCCCTTTTGTGTAAACTTGATGACGCTTTTGGCTTGTTTTGCTCAAGAATGCATGGTTAATATGCTGTTCCGTTTCGCAAATGCAAATTGTCTGGTATTTCTATCTAAACCGGCAACTTTTACAAACTAAGAGCGTGCTTTGACCACTTGCGTATCGTAACAATTGATGGAGAGACTGTGCAAACAAATTGAACGGACATGCATGATATGCAGCCTTGTGCATAATTTGCAGGAAGGTTTTAGTCACTCATACGTGTTTGGCAAACTGCTTGTGACTGGCACTTCACTGTTTGGTAGTCCTAGCTGCTCACTTGCGCTTAATTGGTTTGCCTGGGACTTGACTGTTGTGGCTATGGCGTCTGTGAAGAAGCTCATGTATGTTTGGAGCTCCCCCCTGTGAAGCCTTTGGAATGTGACTCGTACTTTGTGACGATGACTTCAGGCCAGGATTCAGCATGTCCTCATTTCGTCATTTTCTATTGAAACGTCGATGATTTCGTTAAGCAGGCAGATATTCGAGACTTTATCGTTATATAAATTATAAATGTCTCAATTTTCAAGAGCCAGAATTGCACCAAAATGGACGATTTTCCCAGTTACTGCCGCTGGAGCCACTGTATGTTACTTTTAAGTACCCGTTGCAAAGTGTAGTAAGTCTACGGATCGCTACAATCTAGAGCACACAATGTTATGCAGGGGTGCTGCTTTGTATTGCGGGGTTCTCTTATGCTGTCAGCTCTGCATTTCCTCAGCGACCTCTCTCACTTTCCATGTGCTGAAGATTCTATTACCGAGTTAAGCCTTGAGCTGAACCACGAAGAAAGTGGTCCGAGAGGGGGAATGTAGATCTAGAACTTCGAAGGGCAAAATAAATTTTGGATGGACAAGTTTCTGGACCTAAAAGTCTTTGACATTTCAATTGAAGTTCTATTGGGAACCCATCTTCATATGAATTAATTTAGAGCACTCTAGAAACTAAAAGGCAAGAGGTCATTCGACAAGTCAAATCATAACGTGGTTATTGTGGAGGGTCCTTTTCTCAATTATTACCAACAAGTCATTAAACAAGTCACATCACAGCGTGACTAAGAGGAGGGGGGCTTTGTTTTCATTTCTAACAAGTCATGCAACAAGTGTCATCACTGGAGGGTTAACAACAAAGATATTTTTTGGATGGTTGGTTTTAGTAAAACATAGTTATAGAGTTTCGGGGTTAAATTCATAGGTTTTATATTACTATCTTTGGTGTGGAATTGTGGATGCACCTTATAGGAACTAAGTTACCTTGTGTTAGGGGGCAATTGGAAGCAATATCAATTGAAAAATTTGAGTCAATTTTCTAAAGTTTACTATCACTCCTACGACATTCATTGATATGCTTTGGTCGAATCCTACATTTTTATTTCAAATGATACCAAAACATTGAAGTGTAGATTAGTAATAAATTGCTTAAGGTAGTTTGCTTAGTTGTCCTTTTGAATCCACTATTTGGATAACAAACTAATTCTTTTTTAAAATACATGTTGGTTCTCCCCTCACATTCATTGGAAGTTTAAGTAGGTTCTTATGATCTCAATTCCTGGGGTGATTGCAAGAAAGACTAGTTCTATGTTGGGTCACATTTAGAGTGATAGAGTCATTTTTTGCTAGAACTTTTGAAGGTAGAACCCAATGAACTTGAAATTATTATACAAGATGGTTTACTTGATTGTAATCATATCCCTTATTTTTTAGAAATATAAAAAAAATGAAATTGAACTTGAAATTTTGCTCATTTGTTACACTTGGAGGTTTAGAGGGTTGCTCATGTATTTTCAATATAATTTTACTTAAAAGAATTCTTATAGGTCATTACTTAAAAGATTATACAACAAGGACTATACTTAAAACACTCCTTTCTCTTATAATGTTTAGAAATTTTGCAACCTTTGAGAGGCACACAAATATGGAAGTCTACATTCAATATTTTATACAAACTCTATATAATGTGGTTTATTAATTTCATAGTATCTCATATTTATGTAATTGTAATTGGATGATTGCAAGAAACATTTGTCTTTTATTTTTGACCCCTTGCCCTTGGATATGTGGTTTTTTGGTCATAACTTTTGCATCGTAAGTCCGTTCATCTTGAAATTTGGAACGAAGGTACGCATAAAATTTTCACACATTCTGTATTTTTGGGGGGTTTTAAAAAATTACTTTACTATTTTTAAGGTGCCTCCGATTGGGTGTGTACCTTGGCCATTTTGGGGGATTTTGGTCCAAAGTTGTACCCCAAAATGTGAACTGGAAGCCACAAATTAGAGAAGCTGGAGGTGTACTTGCATTCCAATGAGAGATGAAGAGTTTTTTGCAAAAAGTCTTTGCATGAAGTGTCTATATAGGGCTGAAGTGACTGTTGTTTACACACATTTCTTGGGTAGGAGAAAATTTTCTTTGAAGAAATTTTTGGTGCAATGTGAGAGTAGGCTTGTTTTCAAAAATGTTTTTTTTTTCTAGGAATTTTTTGAATTTTTTTTGAATTCCTAAAAATGAAAATGTCCATAAACCCCTTTTCTGCTATTTTCTACTCCCAGTGGCTTCTATAGTATTCCATAGTAGTCTATAGTACTACATAGTATTGTATAGTACTGAATCAATGGTTAAAAGTTGTAGGCACTTGAAATCGACAGTTGTGATTCGCAAGTGCAGTCTGACGCACAAAATTGATGATAGTCCATAGTACTACCAATCCTATGGCTAGAAATGGGGGTTTTGAGCCAAAAATGTGAAGTGTTTCTTGCAATCACCCAATTCACCTTTCATCTAATTTCATCAGGAATTCATCCAATTGTTCACACTAAGTAGACTATGGTCATTCAGTCATTCAACATTGATTCAAATCAGTGTGAGGAAATCTCACACTTTTCAAACTCTTACACTAATGAATATAACTTGTGCAATTCATAAATTATATTTACATTTATGTTGAAAGGTTTCATTGATTCCATTTGAATTAAAGATTTGAAAGTAAGAAGAATTTTGTTTTTCAAACATTAGAGCTCGTCTTCTTGAAAAGTCAAAGTTTAGAGATGATTTTCACAATTTTTCAAAAATTAGAAGTCCATGAAGTTTAGAATTTAGATTGGAGGCTAGAAAAATTGTACCATTTCACTATAAGAAATCCACGTTTTTTATGTTGTTTCAAAAAACGTATCCTATTTTTTGAGACGTCACTACGTTAGACAATCAACGGGCATGGGAGTGTGAATTTGATGTGATGTTATGGAAAACATGTGCGGCTAGGTTGGAAAACAAGTAGATGTTATTGTAGATGGACATGTTCTTAATGATGTTAGATAAAACATGTTGATGGTTTTTTGTGACATCCAAAAATACACAGATTGCCACGTCAGCCAATAGACCCGTTCTGATGGAGGGTAAGTTAGTAAAAATTACTATGGTCTATGGTAAAAAATTGACTATATGTGAAAAATTTAGGGAAGGGCAAACACATGGCATGCCCTACCCAAAACAGGAAATGGATGGGTGTGCACCATGGATGAAAAAGAGATGGTCTTTATACAAGTGGGTAGTCAGAAGTGAAGCAAACAATATGGGATATGTAAAATAAGAATTGTGTTCAATAGAAAATGTCTAAAACAACATCTAGATGTCTAAAATAGTGTCAAGATGTACAATGGTCAAGTTCCTATATTCTAGTTATCCCATATCTTTTGTCTCACCATGGACGGACAATGAATATAAATATAACCTCTGTTATCTTCATTCTCACTAACTTTTAATGAAGGAATTCCTTCATTTTGCCATCAGAAATTCTCTTGATGGTAGATGGTAAGTTTACTTCAATTCTTGTTGAATTCAAGAAATTTTGTTTATTTTTATTTTATTTTTAATCATTGTTTCTATTGTTCTTGCCTAATAGGTATAATTTGCACAAATTGATGTCTCAAAAAATATCTAAACATCTAATTTGAAGTCTGAAAAAGTGAAATTAAAATGTTCAAATGACATAAAAGCATGTTGACTAGGCATGCCACATCATCATAATTGGTTCCACATCACTTTTCCCATCACTATGTCAAGTGCCATGTCAGGAGCCACGTCACCAATGGGTTGGATGATAAAAATCCCACGTGGATCTTTTTGCCTATGTGGCACTTAAATGGCATCCATGTGTCGCATTGTGGAGATCTTAGAAGAACCTATTGTCTGTGACGTTAGAAAAAAACAAGGTGAAATTCGATGCATTTTCCTTGATTTTTGGACATTTTTTGCCCGTCCATTGTAACGAATTTTCGGTGACATCCTTCTAGACTACTTCCATGTCAAACTAAACGCTAAGAGATGTTTTTTTTGACATCACCAAAAGCATCGTTTTCTTATAGTGTTTTGATTGACATGTTTCATTCCATCTTGAACTATTAACAATTTAATTTTCCTTCTATCTTATATTGACTTTACCTTAACAATTTTATAAAGAATGACTATCAATTTATTTATTTTCAGTTATTTTTTAAACTCTCAATTGAACATTGCAATATAATTTTATAGATTCAATGTTTATAATGGGAATTTTTTATGTTGAGATAATTCAAAGTCATTTAATGTATTATGTGAGGGTGTAAAAGAAATATTTTTTATCACTTTAACCCCAAAAGATTGAATATTTTTTATAAAATGAATCAATGTAAGTTGGGTCCATATCTTAGTCTTGGTCTTTGTACATTGAATTTCTAGTTACATTTCTTCAAACATGATAGTACTTCAAGACCAATACATAGAAATAAGTATAAAATAAAGAGAAATAATTCGTTTTATTTTAATTTGAAAAAAATTTAGAATAATTTTTTTTTATTATCAAAATTAAATTACTAAATTCTAATAAGGTAGACAAACCCATTACCAACCCCTGACCCAATACCACCCAAATGTAGGGCCCTCATTGACTCTATGATGAGAATTTATGACAATAGTACATTCCTTAACTTCACAATAAGACATGTATTATAGTTTTACATTCTCACTCTAGAATCAATGAGGGCCCTACATTTGGGTGGTATTGGGTTAGGGGTTGGTATTGGATAAAGCTACCTTAGTCTATACACTAGTAGAGAACAATGTCATAGTCAACCAAAAGCAACTAACATTTTTTTGTGTTTCTGCCAAAAAAACAAAAAATTTGCTGTGACTACAATACAATTTTTAGAAATATACTTTCCATACAACACCATTTTTAGAAAATGTGAGATGGTTTTGTTGTCTGAAACACTATTTTCTACTAGTGGTATCTCATTATCTTCAATCATTTTTGAAAGATATTTTGGAGTTGGCATAATTACAAGAAAATTTCAATGAAACTTACAATTTTTTTATTTTGGAACTTGAAGGTTAGCAACACTTCACCAACTTCATGTTAAATGTCACTTGTTGAATAATTTAGAGGACTAAATAAAATAAAGAAAAAATGTGGATAAGTAAAATGGAACTATGGAAAGGTGATTGACAGATAACTTACAAAAGGATAGCTTGGATGATCATATTCTATAGTAGAATTTGTGTAGGGGAGATCATGGAACCAAATCAAATATAGTAAAGAAATTGTGGAAAAATAAAATGGGACAATTGAAAGGTGATTGGGACACCTCTTGTAAGGAAGACTTGGGTAGTCATGTTCAATAATGGAGTTCATGTAGGCAAGATCCTCAAATTGAATACATATTATAATATATCCAACATGATTGTCCTATAGTATATGACAAGCCTATAAGACAAGCATACAAGACCAATGATTGTAATGTTTATTTAAAGTGATAGTAATAGGAAGGTTTAATGGTTGTATATATGAAGACTAGATCTAAGAACCACTCCAATTCTTAATACAATGTTTGACCAAAAAAATAGATAGGTTGTGCAACAAGTTGCAATGTAACATGGTTAACAAGACTTATTACATGAATTATTGCATGACCAATCTCTTGGAAAATAAAAAAAATACACCTCTATTTACTTTGGTTGGATTGGTCTTACTAAACGATCCATTGATAAATGAAAAAATACCCTTGCTATTAACCATGTTATGATGCATTTTGTTGAATGACATGTTGGAATTTTGAAAGACAACTTCATGTCAACCATTTTATAATTTCACTTGTTGAATGATTTGTTAGAAAAGGTAAAAAAGATCCCTACCTATATTAACTATGATATGAAAGGACTTGATGGATGACCTAATGGTAAATGAGAAAAATATCCCCATTGTTAACCATGTTATGACACTAGTAGAGAACAATGTTTTAGTCAACAAAAATCAGTTGACATTTATTTGTGTTTTCTGCCAAAAAACACAAAATTTGCTTTAACAGCAACGTAGATTTTAGAGATGTGCATTCTATGCAACGCATTTTTTAATAAATGTTAGCTAGTTATATTGTCTAAAACATTGTTTTCTACTAGTGTGATGCAACTTATTCAATGGCCTATTGCCCTTGTGAACCATATTATGATGCAATTTGTTGAATGATCTATTAGAAAATGAAACAAAACCTCCATTGTTTAATCTTGTAAGGATAACATTGACTTATTGAATGACTTGTTGAAAAATGAGAAAGCAACCCCCCTATTCACCACATTATGATGCAACTTGTTGAATGATATGTTTATAAATGAGGTAGTCAAGACCCCACTATTATCTATGTCACAATGCAATTTGTTGAATGATCTTTAAAAAATAAAAAAATACTTCCTTGTGAAATATGGTAAGATGGAACTTATTGAATGACCTATAAGTATGAAAAATGAAAAGAATGCCCCCCTGCTTACCATATTATGATGCAACTTACTAAATGATGTGTTTGAAAGTAAAAAGAATCCCCCTATTAACTATGATATGATATGACTGACAATATGACCTTTTGATAAATGTCCCCTCCATTAATCATATTATGATGCAAGACCTATTGGAAAATGAAAAAAGGACCCTACTATTAACCATGTTATAATGAAACTTGTTGGATGACCTATTGGTAATTGAAAAAAGACCCCCTATTATTAACCATATTATGATGCAACTTCTAAAATGACCTATTAGAATATGTGAAAAGGACCACTACAATTTAACGATGCTTTGATCATGTGACATGCTAAATGACTATTTGGTAAATGAATACAAATTCCTAGATGTTAACCATGCTTTATTGCAACCAATTACTGATCCATTGAGAAATGAGAAAAGACCCCCATTTTAACCATGTCATGATGCAATTTGTTGAACTACTTGTTGAAAATTGAAAAAAAGTTCCCCCCCTTGTTAACCACATCATAATGCAACTTACTAAATGATATTTTGAAAAATGAGAATAGGACCTCTCTATTAACTATGTTATAAAGGTACTTATTGAATGACCTCATAAAAAATGAAAAAAATACCTCCATTGTTTAACCATGTTATGATGTGAATGTTACTGAATGACCATTCATAAATGACAAAAGGATTCTCCCCTTGTAACTCTTTTGATGCAACTTCTTGAATGGCATGTTGTTAAATGAGAAAATGATTATTTCTTATGAACCATGTTATGATGCAACTTATTATCAATGATCTCTTGAAAAATGAGAAAAATACATCTCTTTTAACTATGGTAATTATGATGTGACTTGCTAAATGACATATTGAAAAATTTATAAAATACCTCCATTGCTAACCACATTATGCAACAAATTGCTACGAGATCTACTAGAAATGGAGAAAAAGACCCCCCATGTTAACTATGTTATGATAGGACTTGTTGATTGACCTATTGGAGAATGAAAAAAAATGTCCCTATTGTTAACCATGTTATCATGTAACTTATTGAATAACCTTTTAGTGTGTAAAAAAAGGCCCTTGCTATTGACCATGTTATAATGTGATTTGTTGGAAAATGAGAAAGGCCTCCCCCTATTAACCAAAATTAGATACAATTTGGTGAATGACCTCTTGGTAATTGGAAAAATGTCCCCCCCCCTATTAACTATGTTGTCATGTGACTTGTTGAATGACTTGTTGGAATATGAGAAAAGGACCAATTACTATTTAACCACATTCTACGACATACTTAATAACCTTTTGGTAAAATATAAAAATGATTTCCATTTGTTAAGCATGCTTTGTTGGAACTAGTTGAATGGTTTGCTGGAAAATGAGAAAAGATCCTTGGCTAATTAACCATATTATGTTGCCACTTGCTGAATGACATGTTGGTGAATAAGATGGGGACCCCGTCTTAACCATCTTATGATGCAACTTGTTGTATCAAGTGTTGGTAAATGAAAAAGTCCCCCTTTCTTAACCAAGTTATGATGCAATATGATGAAAGATCTATTGGAATGAAAAAAGGACCTCAGTTGCTTAATCAAGCTTTGATGCAACACACTAAATGATCTTCTAATAAATTAGAAATGGATTTCCTCTATTAACCATAATATAATTCAACTAATTGAAAAATTTGCTGGAAAACGAGAAAAGATCCTTTATGTTAACCACATAATGATACACAACTTGCAAAAGTAAAAGTCATTTGGGGCATATCAATTGATAGAAAAGACTAGTAAAGATGTTTTAAACAATTTGTCAAGAAGTTCTCACATTCTTGTAGGAAGAATTTGTGGAAAAATATTGAATTGGATTTGAGCAATAGAATGTAGAAAAAGTAGTCAAGAGGGATTTGGGGAGTAATTTCAATGGGATAGCAACTTGTGAGAAAGATTATGTAGGCAACCAACCAAGGCCATGGAAATAACAAGGGTTTGAGCATTAAATTACTACAAAGCCTAATCGCAATGATTTGCATCAAGGAGCCAATATGACAAACCACAAAGTCACAAATTTCTACACAAGAACATGATGATTCAAGAAAAAATTGATCATGAGGGCATTGGCCAACATCAAGCGTGAAGGGAACAAAAGAAACAAGCATAGACAATCCTTGCATAAGAACAAACAACCAAGAGTCACCACGACACCAACTTCACACACGAATAGTAGAGGGAACTAGAGAGCCTTTTAAGAGGAAGGTTGAAGGACATAGTGGAACTCTTTTATTTTGAGTTGAGTGCATTAAGACTTCTTCAAACTATTCAAAGGGTAAACATTTGGACCTCTACTTCAAATTTTTACTTGGGGTCCTACAAAGAGAATATTTTAAATACTTTTCTAAGAAAATTATATATGGAATTAAAGACCCCAAATTAAGAAGGAGAGGTCATGAAAATAATGCAAAAATTACAAAAAAGAGAGGGGAACTTTTAACTTCTTTCAAGCATGGGAGAAACACAAACAAACAAACAAACAATCTCACTTTCATATAAAGTAAGTAGCACTACTAGTATAATGTAATCAAATATAGTGCTACATGTCCTATTGAATCATGAATGTCCAGAAAAGTATTTTTCATTCATTGAAGAAACCTTTCAAAGGGGCTTTAGGGATTTGTCTTAGAAATATACATGAGTCCAAAGTCTGGATGCCCAAAAAATCTAGAATAAAAGAACTTAAAGTTTCTTACTTACATTTTTATACAAGGTGTGGGATATGAGATTAAGGGTGTTATAAACAAGATAGGTTGAGGTAATGTTGGATTAGATATTACAGTGATTAAAGTGATGTGGAGGATCTATATTGAGAAGTGGATGCAATGTCATGGTGTCACGCTTCCTTTTATGTCTATTTTTTTGGACAATGCTGAAAATAATCTTTGGTTGGGTGATGAAACTATTGACATGCATGGTTGGGAATGAAAAGTACAACTATGGATGAAAACTCATTGCTTCTTCTCAAATTGCGTGCATTCATCCAACAAGAACAGTCACATCCCAATCAATTGACGAATCTCATTTTGTTGACATTGACTACCAAACTTTTGGTGTTTATATTTGCAATGAGTGTTACAAACACCAAATGTCATTCTTACTTGATACACATGGAAAAAACATCTCATGAGGTCCATTCCCAATTAATATCTTCTTCATTCTTTGAGATTGACCCCCTTTGAATATCCATACACCTTTACTTCACCTTTGAGGCATCAACTGATAGAAAATTTTTCATGGCAGGGCCACAATAAATTGACAATCCAAATTGTCATCCAAGAGCAAGTGTAAGTTCATATAAGAGATTGCAAAATCATTGATAACTTCTAATATGCCCATTGGATTCTACCTTGACATACCAATATCATTAATTACTCATATATACAAACACTCTACATGCAAGGGCACTCATAACCCATTTATAATACTATTGATTTTGTTATTGCTACTAATAGTAGATAGTATTTTATGAATAATATTAATACTAGTGTCAAAGCTTCTCTCTTCATTGAGATAAGTTATATAGGTGTCCCACATTTAATTGCTAGGAAGTAAATTTGAGACCTTGTATGTGAAGGCTCTTAATCCATATCAATCTCCATGACAATTTTTTGTTTCTTTGGAAAGATGAGGTCAAAGTCAAAGATGACGTCAAAGCAACTAGACATTCCTATTGATGTTGAAGTACAATTATTTTGAATTTGGCTTCATGTCAGAGTATAAGTATTTTAAAACCGACGTAGTGGTGGATTGCAAAGATTTTCAAATTGATGTCATAGTAGATAGGTGTAGTACAATTATTTGGAAATTGAAATCATAGTATATGCACATACTTTGAAATGGCCATCATGTTAGAGTACAAATGCATGGAAATTAACTTCATGTTGGAGGAAAAGTCATGATCAAAGTGGTGATGTTGGACTAGTTGTTACAGAAATTAAGCAAATGTAGAAGATCTATGCTAAGAGGTTGATGCAATGTCAGGGGGCCACACTTACTTTGATGTCTATCATTTTGGGCAATGCTAAAAATCATTCTTTATTTTGATGATGAAACTCTTGACATGCATGGTCGAGAATGAAAAAGACAACTACAAATAAAACAAAAAAATTTAATTGGTGCATTAAACACTAGGATTCACACCAATTGAATTATGATTTTTTTTCAATTATCTTTTGGAGTTACCTTTGTGCCTAAATTTATGGATTTTCCATTTACATTGTTGAATTCAATATTTGACTTGAATAGTGTATTAGGCTTGCTAGCATTGTAAATTGTTATAAAATCCAAACATTCAATTAATTCATGCATTAAATTGGCAAACCCTTCTACATACAAACTAAAGGAAGCGAAAGGAACAAAAACAAAATATAAAGACGTGGTTGATGTGAGCTACTTAAGTTTGGGAATGACTCACATGGTGTTGGAGGACGTGCTGTCGGGGGAAAGACAGGGTACTTGGGCCATTTCTGAGAAGCTCAAGGTCTTGCACAGGAAATTGTAAACAAGAAAGAGCTACAAGCAAACAATGGAAACACCAGTAAGTTCAGGCCATCACTCAGTGAGAATGAAACTAGCAATCCTCCTGGGGGAAACATACAAAAGCACAAGCTGCAAGAATCAACACTCACACTCCTTACTGTCTAGTAGAAGTGGCCCCAACAACAAATGCTCAAATGCTTCTCGATGCAAACTAAGGGTGCACCACCCAAAGTGACCTGAAGATGTTGGGTACGGACGACTAAATAGGGGAGCTCCCTCGAGAAGAGTAGAAGGAGGTAGGGAGCCTTTAGAGAGGAAGGTTGAAGGACATAGTTGGACTCTTTTACTGTTTGGAGTTGACTGCTTCAAGATTTCTTCAAACTAGTATTTTTTTTAATTTCACCATTTCTAACAAAAAGGAGGTGGTACATTGACGTCCCTCCCAATTCCATTCAATGACCTCATGCTGTCAGAGTTAAGAGAGCTGGAAAAATTACGCTAGAAAAATAACCCTTGAGTTTTAAATCGTTCAAAGGGTTAACCAATTTGGAGCTTTGCTTCAAATTCTTACCTTGGGGTCCCACAAAGGAAGAATCTTTTAAATTCTTTTTTGTGGCTTTTATATTTGGAATCAAAGTCCCCGGATTAGGAAGGAGAGGTCATGAAATGCAAAAACTAAGACAAAAAAACGTAGAAAAGAAGAGACCTATTAACTTCTTTTTTCAAGCATGGAAGAAACACAAAAAATCCATCTCACTTTTGTATAAAGTAAGTAGCACTACTATTGTAGCTGATACTTGTCTATATATATTTTATTTTCTTAAATTTCATTTGATCTGAAATAATGATTTTGATCCACTATAACTCAAAAATTTACATTTGGACTATATAAAGATCATGTTTTCATCATTCGTCCATGGATATGATGTTAATTTTGGACTAAAGATTGTCCAAAATTAGTTAAATTGGGATTTTGTATTGGTGCGGCAATGGAGGTGATGCATGATGCTAATAAATAAGTATTTAATCCTAAACAATACCTTCTCTTGTATGTATGTATATATATATATATATAATGGTGGTTACATGAATGGTGTATTTGTTATATTTGGATATTCAATGATTTCACATTTTAGTGTGCAAGCTTACAACAGACTCGTATGTCAAGATGAACTTGGTGCACACTCTCTATCGAGTTCAAAATTATAGATGCAGCTATAAAGAAGATCAATGAACTTTTTAGCCCCAAAGAAGTGAGAGCATGTCAACAAAGTGTTTGGAAGATATCATTGTACTTTATGTTGCTAGAGGTCTTTTTGTTGTTCATAGTCAAGGTATGATTTTAAGTTCTATTTTTCTTGATTTTTTGGGTTGGATATGCTTACAATCATTGATTCATGTCATTGAAAGACATTGTTAATATATGTGATTGTCTTTTTATTGTTGCAACAAGAGATTGTAGCAACTTCTAATGTCATTGTTTGAAAATACGAGGAGGATCATCTATCTAAAGAAGTGACAAAGGAACGGTACCTGCATCTATGTGGAGCTCAAGTAAGGACTCTACTGAGAGGTTCTAAAGGAAGATGTTTAGGATGGTTGTTGCCAATTCTCTACTTGGTTAGGAATTGCTAGAAGAGGTACTTCTCTACTTTTCTTTGATTTCTTATATTGATTGCTTGAATTATAGACATAATTCTAAATGCCTATTTGTTGCAACTATGCAAATTAAAAAGCATTAGAGTATGTATGTTGTCCTTGAATTGGCCTTAAATAAGCTGCAAGCAAATGCACACTATGATGGATCAATATGGACTGTCACAATGTTGTCCTTACTTCAATGGAATTTTTTGAATTTCTTTTAAATTGAAATATATAGAAATTATAGAATGTAAAAAAGGACACATATTCATGTTGTATATTTGATTATCTATGAAATCCAAAAGAAATATTTGCAAAATGGTTTATATTCTATTTGTAAAAGACATTGAAATTTACTCTTAACATACTATCCTAGTCCATAGCATTAAAAGTAAAGACTCATTGATCTATTGGGAATTCAAATATATTATAAGAAAAAATTTATATTTAAATGTGTGTGTGTGTGTGTGTGTATTATTGAACGTTTTGATTTGAAATATCTAGTTGTATCCCTAAATTTGTGGATATGGACTAATTTATGTATCATTTCTTATCAGAAATACTATTGATTTTTAAGAGTACATTAGACATATATAAAATCAACTTTATCAAAATCTATCTTATCAAAATAATTATAATAAGTATTTCTAAGGGTAGTCTAACTTTAAATAGAGTTAATTTTCATTATAATCAATTCTATAATTTATGGAAATAAATCAAAATTTGATGTCATCTTTGAAGGTTTTTTAAGTAAATATACAAAGGAAATTTCAATCAAATTTCTTCATCTTTTGTTTTAACACACTATAAAGAAATTATAGAAAAAAAATCAAAAAATTTAGAGGTCATATATATGCCAAAAAAATGAAATGGACTTCTATGATTGTATTTCTATGAGTTTCGATCCAACGTAGTTTGCATTTGCCCTTGCAGCTCATTGCCACTGCAAATATGAACCCAATGTATAGGTGCAAGGTCAAGTGATTGAAGTGGATCAATGCTTCTACACCTATGCGAGAGGCATGTCATTTTTCTTCACAACTTGTGATTGAGGAGAAACACCAACTAGCATTTGTGACCAAGGCGTGTTGTGACCAAGGGTAAGTAATTTTATTCAATGTACTAGTTTCCTTATAATTGTGTCGAGATGGCTTCAAATGAGAGTATGAGACTTTTCTAACTACCTTTCTCATATCTCTTTATTTGCATTTGGAAGATGCTGCAAATGAGTTGTTTGACAATATCATACGATCCGATAATATCCCCATTATTATATTAGTTCTATCAGAGCCATATACATTGCTAGAATATATAGAGGGGTAAAAAATGAAGCTCTAGGACCATGCCTTCCTTGGAGTATTTACAGGTGGCAAAGTCTTAAGAAAATCGTATTTGTTCAAGGACTACCTAGGGTCCAATCTTGCAGTAAAGCAGCTCATATATAGGTATATGTGCAATTCCTTATGAATTCAATTTCCATTGGTGTATTAAATTTTTGGACACTTGAGTATCTCCAAATTTCCTATTATTTTCTTCCATTTGTATAGGTACTGCAAATTCGAGTTGTATGCCAAGCAAGCCATTGAGAAGATTGACTTCGGTTACTTCGTACTTGGTTGGATAGGTCATCTACAAACTACATGTTCTCTCTATTCCAATTGAAGATTTGAACTAGTGTACACCTCTTAATTAGCTAGAGTTTGGCACCTAAACTGTAGGCAATAATATATTCCAACCAAAAAGTAGGCTTTCTTTTAGTTACTAAAGGGCACTAGGGGCGTAGAGCTGTATTTTAATGAGTTTCATGGATTGGATGTTGAGGCAAGAGCTAGATCCATCAAAAGAATGGATGCATTGAATTAGAGGAAGGTGGAGAGATTGGATTGTTGTTTGCCCGAGCAACTCAACAACAAAACAAACATGACATCAAACACATTTAGTGGAACCCCTCATCCATCTAATAAAGTCAACTTTAAGGTTGACTTTCAAATAAAACATTTTCTATTTTCAATCTTGACATATTAGAGTTTCATTTTATGAAAGTGTCTCAATTTAATAAACACTTATTACATTCTAAATTTTGTATCATAACTAAAGTGAGATTTCAAATTGTCTTTGTTGTTAGGATAAGGTTTTATTAGACAAAAATGTCATGTATACATGACACTTGTCATATCACTATAAGAACCCCCCATTTTTTGTGATGTTTCAGAAGTCTTGGTAGTACATTTTTTTGAACAAAAGGGGTGTCAACTATAATGTCACCTAAAATCCATCACAGTTGACGTTGCAAAAAACGTCCAAAATCTAGAAAAACACGCCGTAATGTCAACTTGTTCGATGAAAATGAATGCAAAAAACGGGTGTTTTAAGCTTTCTAAAATGCTCCAGGTGTACACCACATAGATTCCACTTTAGTGCATGTCAGGTAGGTAGTGACATGTCAACTTTTTTCATCCAACCTGGTGATGATGTGGCACATTTTCATGTTAATTGAGAATTTGAATATTATTTTTTTTAAATCAATTATTTAAAAGAAAAAATTATTTTATTTTCTAAAATAATCATTGAAATGAAAGTCCAAAAAAATGAACAAGAAAAATTGTCAAACTCAACAAGAATTGACCATTTATCATTAAGAGAATTTTTGATGGTAAAGTCAAGTAAATACTTCATAGATATTTTGTAAGAGTAAAGGGTGGAGAGGTCCTTATTATATTGAAATCCGTTGTCCATCCATGAGAAAGGATATGGAATAATTCAAAGATGGGAATTTGACGGCACTACATTTAGACATTGTTTTCAACATCTACATGTTATTTTCAACATCAGGATGTAATTTTTGACATCCACATGTTATTTTCAACATCAGGATGTAATTTTTGACATCCACATGTTATTTCCAACATTTGCATGTTTTTTCAAACAATTTACTTTGAACAAAAAATTTGCTTTACATGTCCCATATGGGTTGCCATACTTCCTACTACCCCACTTGTATAAAGAACTTCCCTTTTCATCCATAGTGTACATCCATCCATTTCCTCTTTTTTCAAAACATGCCACATGGATGCCCCTTCCCTATGTTTTTCACATCTAGTCTACATTTTACCTTAGCCCACAATAACTTGCAAAAATTTATTCACAGTGAATTTAGAATCCCTAGCTGATGTGGCACTTCCATGTTTGGGGGGATGCTCTAATAAATATGACCATGTTTTACTTGATGTCCAAAAAAACATATATGTTTCCTACGTCATCTACTTGTTTTTGCTCTAACATCCCCGAGTCTTTCCTAACATCCAACAAAAATCTACCTCCCATAAGCTCAGGATTTGTGACGCACTAATATTGATGAAAACATGACCCGTTTTGTCGAAACGCTATAACAAAGGCAGGTTTCTTATAGTATATACAACATATGACATTAAACAAACAACACGACACAGGGACCCCAAAATGCGTTCAATGGAACAACCCTCTTCCAATCCCACAAAGAAAGATGTATAGAATGAATAGAAACAACAATACTTAGCTAATTGTAGAGAAAAATAAGGAGAAGAAGAAGGGCACAAAGAGAAAGGTGGACTAGTAGAGGTACCATTGCAAGAACTTGCAACTAGAGCATCAAGCATAAAAGGTTCTTCTTCAAGTTTCTCCCTCACCTAGGATACTTATTGCATAGCCCAACACCCGCAATTCATGATGTAGATTCTTCTATTGATAGAGATGAGTGCATCTTTAATGAGTCGGTAGGGAGTCTACTTGGTTTGGGAGAAGATCCTCCTCCCAAGGACTACAAGGCCATCACGAACTTCTTGGCCATGGTACTTTCTACTCGTGCACTTTGTTTCTGATTAAAATTGCATTCACTTTCTAATTTTGAGTTCCATAGTCTCTCACATGAATGATTGCACGTAGCACTCAAGCAACAAGGATTGCTTCTTTAGCAATGTCTTGAGTAAGCAGACTCTAGTGGACTTGATTCTTGTTGATGTCCTAGAAGGTCTACTTACTCCTATCATCTCTTCTCCGCTTGCAACCATTCCAACATGGAACGAGTACTTGGACAACTGATTGTAGCCCATCTTTGACTTTGCTGACAATTGTGTACATAATGGTGGTGGTCTCCTCGTCATGTATCTTATTAGCCGCCATATCAAAGAAAACATTCTCAGATATTGCAAGATAATCAGTTTCAAGGCAAAATAAGAATGGTTGGGCATGAACAAACCACATTTGATGTTGCCTTCCAATACTTCAACTACATGTAGTAATTAACCCTAACCTTCTTTGAATCTTCTTTTTGAATTTTAAATGCAATTGGAATCCCAATTAGAATTCTCTTATAGACTATGCATTTTTTCATATTTCTTTTTGTCAAAGCGTCACCTTGCTAAGCTGTATTTAGATTTTCATTCTAGTCTGTTTTATCATACAATGCGGTTGCCATGGTGTCAATTTTGGCAAAGATGACATCTTATAGAATCTATGTGGCAAAGATGATGTTGCTATAAATGGTGAAAAGCCTTCAGTTATCAGGGTCCTCATGAAAAGGCTTGTCCTTTCATGTAGATGTTCATTGAGGCATGTTTTGCACTTGGTGATGACTACATGGACTACACAACGGCTATGAGTTATTTGCATTTTACATTGCATTTGTTCTGTATGCAAGTATGTCAATTTTTGATCTTATTATCTTTTCTATTGATTGTTTAATCTTTTGCTTGTGAACTCTCTATCTAGGTAGGTTCTAGCATTCATGCTTGTTGTGCTACGCAACACCATATTCTGGATTTGGAAGAGGATTTGAAAATATTTGATGCTCTTATTGCTTCCCTAATCTACATAGAGGTGGTTGCTAAGTCCCAAACACCCAACATTTTACTGTTGCTTTGGTAAATTTTGCCACAATGAAGACGTAGAGGTCCAACACATTGTGAAGATATCCTGATTCATTTATTATGTAAGTTTCCCTCGGATCTTCTTATCTTTAAGCTTGTAGTTTATTACATTGTACTTGGTTCTAATATTTTGTTCTGTTCCTTCTGTAGGCAAACTAAGGAAGTGAGCAAGTCCAAACATGTTCCATTCATTGCAAATTTGAGAATTCTTTACAAAACCTACAAAGCCATTCTAGCTCTCCATTTATGTAGAGGCCATTGCTAAGGAGTAGACAACTGAAAATCCTAAGCAGACTTCTAGAGCCCATTTACTAGATCCTCACATTCTTCATATTGTTGATGACATTGTTGTAGAGCTTGATGACAAGACATTAGATAGTGAGGCTAGTTCAAATTGAGCACCTTCTAACTAAAATATTTTCATGCAATACTTTAGTATTTTCAATGCATGTTGTATTTTGTTTTTCATATCATATCATATCTAATATGTTTTATTCAATTCTACATTCATATTCAATACCTGAATGACTTCTTTTTTGTTCTTGAACTATAAATTCTAAAATTTCCTAAACCAAAGTCATGGGACCTAAAACCAAAAATCCAAAAAATACCTCAAATATTAGAGGCTCCTAGGTTTATAGGCTCACAAACTAGCAAGCTTGAATTGCTAAGATTGGCCCCCCAAACAAGAAGCTTCATAACTTTCACATTGCTTATCTAGCATGAATCAAATCTTTTCAAATAGACAAAGAAAGATCTATAATTTTTTTAAAAAAAAATTAATTATTTGAATTTTGTTATTTTCATGCTCGCCTTTGCTTATTTGGGACTTATTGAGGCATAAATTTTGCTCCCATGCACTCACTGAAGTAAAAATTATATTCTTAGAAAGCTAATCAATTTTCTTGTCTTGAAAATCTTACCAGAAATTGTGATCATAAATACCGGCCTACACCTTCAAAAGTCCCTTGAGGGAGCCTCCCAAGACTTAATCAAATCCTAATGATTTTTTGACAATGGAGGTTTTCGATGTTGTTCCACTTTGACATTTCATAAATATCAAAGTGGTATAATTTTCAATGTCTTTATGCTAGCTTCTAGAAGAACAAAAGCCTTAATAATATTATGATGAAGGATCAACACATTGAAAAAGAAGCCATGTCTTAACTAGTCCCAAAGACCTAGGGATGGCTTAAAAGTCACATCATATTCATTAACTCGCAATAAAATGCTTCATAAAGATGTACTCTATCAAGAAACATTGAACACAATGGGATTTTTAAGACCATTGCAAGAGTCTCTAGTTGGGGGACAATTGGAGTCCTAGTCACAAATATTTGTAACTTATCATGTGAATTTTTTCCAATCAGATGAGAAAATAACATGATAGATTCCCATGAGGTACTGACAATACTTGAAAATGTGCATTTACAGAAGGCTGAGTGAGTACGTGTCTTTCGCATCCTGAGCAAGAGCGGAGAGAATGGTAACGTAACACAAAGGAACTCGGAGGTGCGAGAATGAATCGTTTATTCAAATTTCGCAGTTCGATCAGTAGAATATGAGAAGACCTGATGACTACTTCAGGTATAATTAATTAGATAGTTACCCCCAAATAGCGTACGTTGGGGTTTCCACTAGGGAGGAATTTTGTATCTCCACTAATATGAGAATCTTGGGATTTGTACTGCAATCGATCTACACGTAAATGGCGGAATCAAGAGAGCCATTTACTCTGTGAAATAATGAGAACATGCACTAGCTAGGCACGGGAACTAATTGCTCACTTGCTCTCCAATCTTCATCGCGTTCTCTAAAACCCCCCACTCATAGACCATTGAAGGAAAGGTCCTTTTTGTGGAGCAAATGGCGAAAACTGGTTACAAACCTCGTGACAATCAGTGCCTGTGATAAGATTTCTATCTTGGGTTCTGTACTGCAGTGCTTAATTATTGGGAAAGAGTGGCTTGCTTTTCTTTCATCCCATTCCTGCAAACCACAGATGTAGGCCAAAGAATTGGAAGAAGCCATCTTCTACACCACAGCGTTCTTGCAGATTCTCATGTTGATCACAACGCGATTAAAACGCTACGGACCATCCATTCGTAAAGGAACTAGTTTAAGTAATATAGAGTCCGTGTCTTGAGTAGAGCTGCCTGAAGTGGGAATTGCCAATCCAGGTGCAGGTGTGTATACGAAACGGTGCGTCATTTATCATGTATCTGATCAACAGTCAATCCCACGGCACAATAAGCACTGTAAGTGCACCAAATTCATAGACAGGAAAATCATTCAAGCTCCGCAAGACAAGGCTGTACAGACATTCTAATGTGGAAATATTTGAAAGGGAGCGAGCCTCAACCAGCACTTACAGCATTCGCCAAAGCTTCGAATAGGAAGAGTATTTGGTGATATCAGTCAAACCCAGGTCCAGTTGGGAGCCCACTTCTACTAGAGTACTCACCCCGGGAGCCTCCATAGCCGCTGCTTCCATTTCCCAACCATACCCACTACCAATCTGTTCCCCAAACACAGAAATGAGAACTATCTGTTGAAAAATCCTAAAAACCATTCCGATTCCCTGAAAGATAACAATAACTAGCTTCCACTGAAATTCAAATTTTGTGAAAACTCTCGTTGCTCACCCGGACTCTCTTTTAATTGCTTCACCACAAAGCAAAAGAACTCACTGATTCAACTTGGAGTTCAGTACGATGGCGTACGTCTATGCACGAGGCTCCTGAATATTGATCGAGAGCTTGCGGAAACTAAGAACAGTACTCCAACATCGATCACCCTTCGATCCCAGAGCAACTAATCATCTGCATTACTGATCTTCCAGCAACAGCTACGGTCGTCCGAACCTCTGAATCTCCAACTTCCCATGGAAAAGCCTCCATGACGCTCTAACTTAGTTGTAGGTTTGTTGGAACATGACAGAGTCGGAACTTGGCCCCTGCTAGAGGTCTAACTTAACTAAGCTTATTAGGAGGAGGGGCAATTTGCAAAGCAGGTTTGGATTTGGGAAGAAGATGGAGAGCTGAGAACCAACGAGCGCCGTTTCTTAGTTTAGTAATTTTCTCAGTTTTTCCGGCCACTTGCAAGCGTGAAACTGCGCTGCGAGTTTGCTAGTTGCAATGTGTTAGCCTCATACTCCGCATGAGGCAGCTTTTGGGAGCCGGAATGTGTTTTATTTAGAATTTATGGCTGAATTTGAGGAGCTAAATATTCAAATTAGGGGACTTTTAAAAACTAGTTGGGCCATAGTATCTGACTCTTGAATAAAATAATCTAGAATGTGGCTTATTTGGGCTGGAGTGGGATATACTGCAACCTTTGAATTAATCCCCTGCAGATTCGAAAAAAGTTGCAAAAATTCTTCCATTAGAAACGGACAATTACTGGCTCTGGCAATGAAATGAAGGTACAATTGGTTCTGATGTTCTGAAAATTGATGTAAAATTTTACAGCTTTGGGAATCTTTACACAAGTGTCCAACAGAATGATAAATTAACACTCAAAAAGAATATTCAATCTGGATGATCCATTTTGCAACTAAACCCTTTTGACAAAATAGGCATTTTGCAACTCAATCTTTAATTACAATGACATGCAACCTCTATAAATTAAATTTCTGTTACTTAATGACATTTTTTTTATTATCAATGTGGACGTTTCCTACATACCTACTCAATGAACCTTTAGAAATTCATTACCAATGTTTTTCAATCAATTATCAAGTAAAACTATGTAAATGAAATGAAAATTATACTCAAAGTAGAATTTTGGTTTTAGAATTGTAGCATGCTTGATAGAGATTGCATAGAAATGCAATGCCAATATGACAAAGGCACCAATTATTATCACTTTGGATAACATAGTATATTTCCTAATACCAAAGGCTAAGATTGAATTTTCTCACATATAAACAAATGCAATTAGATGTGGTTGCAAAAGCAACAAAGAACATATGATGAATAATAACCTTGTTTGCGAAAATTGCATGTAACAAGTGAAAGTGAAAGGTAGGTGCACAATATATAAATTCAAAAGCACACTAATGGAGGGGGCATAATATAGATGTCATCTTGAAACAAATCATGATGTCAACTATGTCTATACAGCCTATGTCAACTATCATGATCTATGGACTGTCATGATGTTCACACATTGTGTCAATCTTGGTACATGCATTCTATACTACAAGGTTTGCTAGTAGGAAAACGAAATAAATCATAATGCCAACAATGTCTGAACATTTTGTCAGCCTTGGTACATGCATTCTATACTTTAAAGTTTGCAAATAGTAAAATCATCCCAAGTAAATCACAATGTCAACAATTCTGCACATTCTATCAACCTTACTATGTACATGCTACACTAGTAGATCATCCTAAGCAAATCATGGTGTCAACCTTAGTATGTGCAAGCTCCAAGGTTAGCAAACAATCTATCGACGGCACACAGAAATTAACAACTTATTTATACTCCATACTTTACAATCAAAACCACCCTCTCAACCCCAAATCAAATAATAAAACACAGTTAACTAACAGATACCTCCCAACTAATGCCTCCCCATGCAAAGGATACAATCAAGAATGAATTTCCAAGTTATCATCAAAACAAATGAAATTATCAAAGTGAGATCCCAATATAGGTTAGAAACCTGGATGTACATATTTCCAAGATAGATTTTGAACAGGTAACCAGCCTAAGCATGACAAAAAAGATGACAAACAGTGCATTAAGCAAAATTCTTTGAATGGCACAATAGACAGTTTGTAAGAATATTGAACTGTACAGCACTCGCGGATGGTTGCTGCCCAAATTCCACGGATGTAAAAGGAAATGCAGTGATTCAGATTCACAGATGTATTTTAACAAGTCAATAGTGAAACGATCCATTACCGAACATTCAAGCCTAATCAATGGTTGCAAGACAGCTGCAAACAATCAAACAGTGATTTTCACTTGGCTACAAGGTAACAAGCTACATACCCTCAGAAAGAGTACGCTACCTTCACAAGAACGACAGACAATGTGCCAGATTACATCTATTGCAAATTCGGGACTCTCATTCACCGTGCTTTACGAATACCACACAGATGTCTCCTCCATTCCGTGTCAAATGCCAGGAATACTGACCAAACTATACCGCGGTCATTGCATATAATTTCAGAGAACCGTACATCATAGAGGCGCCACAACGCAACCAACCCTAAACTTGCACCTGCGGAAACGAGGGCAGAAAAGAGAAGAGCCGGGAAAGCTCAGCCAACAAAATGCATACCCCTGGTTGACGATTGCTTTGCAGACCATGAAAGTGTGAATACCTCCGATATGACGAAAACATAATCTAGGCAGTCTTAGGATCAGGTATTCACCACCAAGCAGAGTCTGCATTGGAACTTGGTGACCTAACATTGGTAACTTAACCCCAACACAGAAGCCTTCATAGACAAGGACTTGAAGCACAATTATAGTTGACTGTTGACGATTTGATACTGGACAACTTAATGTGGACAGATTTCACAGGACACGCTTCAAAATCGTTGGAGTTGGGGAAAGTGTTTGCTGACACTCCATACTATAGGTAATCGGAAGGTACAAGAACCTGTCGCATTCTCTGTTATGATGTATTTGAACAGCGATGCTTCCTCGGATACGGACTTTCGGTGATGGAGGAATCTTTCCGCAAGACTGGTGATCCCACGCCACAGTAGGGTGCTCTATTCGTCGATGACATTCACGAGCTCATATTCCACAAGCGAGAAGTTGTTGTCTTCCTTCACCACAAAGTCGGCGGCATCGGCGGGCTCCACTCTCCCCCACTTATCCACCGCCAGTCGCATGGAGCCCTTGAACATGTCGATCTTGGCGTTCCGCAAGATCACAGTTACCCCTTCCTTCATCAAGTCCACTTGCTCGTTCCTGGCGGTAAAAACGATCACGCCCGTCTCGTCCCCCACCAAACACTCCGCAATCCGCACTTGACGGACCTGGTTCCCATCAGGACGGACCTTCTGCAGCACCAGTTTCGCACTCACCACCTTAACCGTCAACGTGTGACCGGAGGTGCCGGGGCGCAACTGCTCCACTTTCACAAACACCGGCTTCCGAAGAGGTGCCGCCATATCTGCTTCCTAAAGAAGGCAAGCCGGGAACGGAAAAAAAAACCCACCACTCAATCACCCTAAATCAACATCACCACACAAGAACAGCACACAACAACAGAATCAATCAACATCCAATACCTTCCAACACATCACAAACCAAACTACTCATCCCATACCTGGCGCTCTCTCCACAGCGAAGAGAAGCAAGAACAAGATTCATCCACGAACACCAGCATTTCTCCCCTCCACCATGAAACCCTAAACCCTAAAATCTAAAAACTAAAACTGTCTATCAAAACAAGCCCTAAGTATGAAAACTGAGCGAACCGTAAGCGAGAAAGCTCTTCAATGGCAGTTACAAAAGGAAACTTAACAAAATAACGGTCGCGCTAGATATACCTGGAGGTGCGGGAGGACGGGACTGCAATTGCTAACCCGTGTCGAGATGATCCTCAAATGCAAGCACGAAAGCTTTCGCCAAGGAATAGAGAGAGCTAGCCTGCTCGAAAGCTGGAGGGAGGGTGAAGAAAGGCCTGCCGCTCTCCTGACCCTCGGATCTAGAGGCCTCCGGGATCACCGTCGATCGTGACATGGTCTCGGAGTTCTCGGGACAGCTACTCTGGTTTGGTCCTATTGCTTGACGTTCACACTATTTTCTTGGCGTTCACAATAATTTATGTAATCAATGAAATGCTGAATAAGATAAATTTGTGTTTCTATTATCATTAGGAAAATTCTGAGCTCTAAGCAAGGTTGCCAGTATTAGATTTTCAGTCCCCTGTGGTGCAAGTACAGAAAAAAAATTTAAAATATATATATTTTTAAATATTTTTATTGGAAAAAAAAATATTAAAAAAAAAGTCAATCTGACATGGAGCTGATGTGGCACTATTAGTACCACGTAAGATCCCAAATTTTTAAAAATAAAAAATAATTTATTTATTTTTTCCATAGTTGCATCATGGGGGTGCAAAATTTGCAACCTTGTTTAGTGCTCAGAATTTTCCTAATGATACTGACATTGTGGATTTTGGAAATCTAAATTTTTAACGTAGACCTAGATTTTAGATTGAGCAACCTAGTGAGAGTATTCAAATTAGCGAGGGTACCTAATTAGTGTAATTTAAAAAATTAATATTACTATAGAAATTTAATTTGAGTAGTATTGGTATAATGCAATAATACTTCATGCCTACAATAATCTAATTATCCTACAAACAAAGTGACTTTGGTAAATTAGCTTTGCACAAACTAACATGATAAATATATTGACTTCTTATCTTTGGCCATGGAACTTGACTTCAATAATGCTAGCACATGAGCTTAGAGACGTGAGCCTACAAGCCTTAAACCTAGTTGTAGGTGTGTACCTACAACCATTTGAATGTATTTATAACATACGTGTCTATAGTATAGGTACACTCTTACTAGCATAAAAAGAGTCTATGATGTAGGTACCTATAATATAGACATCTATAACCATAGAAGGTGTTTATAATATAGACTCCTAAGCTCGTGGGCTCATAGTTTCTATACTCATATGCTAGCACTCCTTGACTTGATTTTGAGAATCACCACCTCTATAAGTGCAACAAGCTTGAGGAGGCCTCATAAGGTCCAAGTCTCAAAACATCTCCCAACCCTTGCACAACCAATAGAATTTATTAGATTAAGCCATTAGAGGAGTTTTGGGGGGTCTGGAGGGCCGTTTTGGGCCTGTTCCCAGCGTTGTTTCCCCAGCAGTCCGGGAACGGCTATTGTCAGATTTTTATTTTTTTTATTTTTTTTGAAAAAAAAATTTTTTTGAAAATTTTAAAATGTTAAAGAAAGTTGAAAAAAAATTTCAAAATTTTTTTTTAAAAAAAAAGAAAGAAAAAGTGACATGGTAGTCGCTGTGCCATGTCAGGCAGTTACTACGGGGCAGATCCCAGGGTCTGGGAACCCAGAGGAACCCACAGCCCTCCAGACCCCCCGAAACTCCTCTAATGCACTCAAGATCAAAGCTTTGAACATCCTATTTTAAGGCTTGGTAGAATCTTGAGTGAGCCCATTTTGTAGAGATTTTTTGGTCTACATCATGTTTTGGTCCATCAAGCCTCCAAAAGTACAACCTTAGGAAGATAAGAAAGCAAATTTAGAAAAATAAAGCCTTATTTTACAACTTTTTTCTTGTTTGGAGAGTCTCAAGGATGGGACATGATGGGGGACAAATGTGATAGCCTTACCACCACCAACTCGTGATTCCACTACATGCATGACCTTTGGTGTGTGACTTTGCCTAAGGAAGAGTGGCAATGTTCTTAGGTCACTTTCCTTGAACATTGCTAGTAAATTTTCCAAACAATTTAGTAAGTGAATCTATGATGGAATTAGAATTTTGTGTTGATGATAGGGATTTTTTTTGAAATTGGGAGTTCCAAAAAATGTATTCTTTTGAAAAAATCAAGTGTAGCCAAGATCTTTTGTTATTGCATTATGTTTAAAAGTCCCTTTTCATTAGTGATTTTACAATGAGCTCAAAAGATGTAGGAACTGCATTAATGTTAACACTAAGCCTCATACACAATAACATTAGACCTCATAGCAAATCCCTTAAGTCTTGCTTAAAGCGTTAATGTCCAAAGATATCTATTTAACTAGAACCAAATCCATTCAAGACAAATTTAAGTCATCTATGACTTGGGGTATTGAATTTTGTGCTCTAGATGGTTTGATCTTTGAAACTACACCTATTATACTAAAAATGATTACTCAATTCAATGGAAATGCTCTACTTCAATTCAATTAGTACAAGAAATGGACCATGGGTGATTGCAAGAAACATTGCATTATCTTGTGCCACACATTTCATGGCAATTAGGTGTAGGCAAATAACTTTTGGAGTTCTTCATAGATTGATTTGGAATTTTTACAAAAGATTCACAAGGACAATATGGCTCTACTATATTTGTGAGTACTTTTCATAAATAGAGTGATTATGAATTATTATTCCTTAAGGTCTCACACTTAACATTTTTAAGGTTTTACTACTTTTGAGTACCTTTTTAATGGAGTTACAACCTAATTTTCTTACAACCTTGTTTCATGACCCCCTCATCTCTTCTTGTGTAAGGGTTTCTAAAAAGATCATTGCAAATGCCTTATAATCTTCCGTAGAGAGGTCTACAATTTGAGGGTTTTAGTGGTTCATGAATGACTTCAAATTCAACTTTTCTTTTACACATGCTTTCCTTAGAAAGTTCACAACAAATGATTAGGTACAAAAAAATCAAAAGTAGTAGCTCCATTTTTTATATTTTTTTTCAATTTGGCGCACCATGTTTCTATGGAAATTGACCCAAATAGTACTTGAGTGTAGTTATGAGCACTACAAGTATTCACAAGTATCCACAAAATACATTTTAGGGTGATTTCAAGAAACACATGTCCTATTTTGCGCTAGTTCAATGTTCAATAAGGAAGTTGTTTTGAGCCATAAGTATTGCAAAAATGATTGAATGAACATAAAATTTAAAAGGAAGATTCCATTAGCAATAGAGAATGTACTTGAATTTTTTCAATTTTTTCAAAATCAATTCAATAGGTGAGATTGAATTTCAAATATATGTCACATATACAACTTTGATGGTTTTTAGTACTATCCAATACCTTTTTTTTAAGAATTACATTGTCAAATCGGATAGGCTAGTTCTTCTAATAGATATACACCTTCTCAAGAGAGGGATTTTCCAAAACATGTTCCACGTGTGTTTTGCATAAATCTAAAGTGTGCTATATTTAGGTTGAATTTATGTTGAATTAAAAATCATTTTAATTCTAGCTATAGTTCTTTGCTCTTAGTTGGTAGAAATGGACACTTTAAAAAAATGATAAGTGGATTTTCTAATTTTGAATAATAGAAATGTGGAAGTCTTCTTTTGTAGTACAAATCACTACTTGTGGCTCAAAATAGTGTTTCAAGGTACACATAAAGACTCAATAGCATTGGTGGGGGCATGTAGCACCAAGAATTTGCCAATGTATATTCTTTTATGGCAAATTAAGTATTGCCATCCATCCTTGCCGGCCAATGAAGAACATCTTGTGTTGTCAAAATAATGGATCTAAAATCCAATCAATCGTCAAGATTTCATTTTCTATGCCTCTAATAGTGCTAAAGGTGACTTAGTTCAAAAGTATTAAAAGGGTGAAAATAAAAAATGCAACAAATCGTAGAAGTATTTTTTGCAATCACCCCTTAAAAAGAGAAAGGATGAAAAATGAATTTCATATGTTTGCGTCAATAAATAGAAAGGATACACATGCAGACATGCTTAAACTACGAAAGTCAAGGAAAAATGGATGGCCCCCCTCCTAACTCGTCTAGAAAATAATACAACATTATATTGATAGAATTGATTTTTTTAAATCACAAAATGAAACAAGTATAGTACAAGTGCCTCTTACAATCACTATATGTATTATAGAATTAGAGACTAAATAAAGTGAAAGTAGAATATTTCTTATCACATGTATTCATGAAATGTTAATCAAGGCATTTTTTCCCTTATTAACCCTTTCTAGTGGTAGTACTTTAACCCCTAAAGGACCAAGGTGTGTTTTTTGGCAACATAACTTTTTTGGGCAGGTACGTGTGACTAGAGATTTCCATGTTTTTGGCCCAAACTTTAATAGAAGGTGTGAACGAGGAATATCTTTCATGTGCACTAAATTTCAGGGCATTCAGAAATATGAGTCAAAAGTTATAGCCTGATATGTAGTTTGTTTCTCAACTCGGGCAGTCTGGGCAGATCTGAAAAAATCATTTTTTTCAAAAATAAAAATTTAAAATTGGTTTTCTAGATTTATATATGCATAGAAAGCTTTGAATCATTCCATTTTGATCAATGAGTCAAAAGTTATGAGATGTTTTAGTTTGCGGGCAAGTATGGATTCTCTACTCTAAAATAAACTTTGAAGACCGTTATTTAACTCAATTTTCAATATTTTTTGAAAAAAATAAAATCATTAGATGTATATTGTTTATTACAACATTCCAACCATTGGGATTGGGATTTTTCAATTTCATTAATAAATTGTTAACAATTTAGTATTTTGAATCATTCTCTACATCTTTCTACTTACTATTTTTTTCTTATATGTTGCACAATTCCAAATGATCTAAAAATTTTCAAGCATGTAGCTAACTTGCCTTGAAGAATGGATCCAAAGAAGCACCACCATTTTGGACATTTTTTCATACAAATGTGACCTTGTGAAGTGCAGCTGCCCGTTTTTTCACAGGGCTCAAAAAATGATTTTTGTCACTTCAAATGCTAATATCTTGCAATCTACATGGTGGAATTTTCTGAAAATTTTTCCACACCTTCTCAATCTAGTTTACTACAAGATCATACGGTTACATGTGTCCAAAAACTACATTTTTCAAAAATTTGGTACTTGTATTAGAAATGGCAGTTTTTGAGGGGTTTTGGTGATAACATAGTCAAGGAACTTTAGGGGTTAAAGAAAGGTCATATTGTACAAATAGAGCAACTACAATCATTTTGTAAAGACAAAATTTATATTTAAATTCAATGTCCCACTACATTGTTCTAAAGGAGATTAAAGAATCCTTGCACACTTCCTAATTCTTTAGTATCACTGTGAGTGCCAAATTATCCACCCTTGGTAATTCGCGAACACAACTAGGTTCTAGGTTTTGGCTAAGTGTCTCCTACCTTTGGATGTCTAGGTGTGGTCCATTGTGCCTTCCAAGAAATGGATCTTTTATTGAGTGCCTAAGTGCCCCCAAATTGCAAGATTTGCTTAAACTACTTCCAATGTTTTGGGCCGACCAAATAGATGGCCTATTGTATGATTTGGATGGAACCTATGTCAAGGAAGAACTATCCTAGGAAAACTCTAGTTCATCTTGTGCCATTTCTAAAAACACAAAACTCGACCTTATCCAACCTTCCTAACCAAAGTTATAGGGGGATGAAATTTGACACTTACTCAGTTCCTCAAACTTCATTCATCGATTGCACCTAGTTCTCCAATTTAGAAAGATCCGAAGTTTTTAGGGGTGGTTTACAAGGATTGCTCCTACCCAGATTTGGAGTTGGGCCATAATTGGGGATTTATACGAAATTTTCATCCATGCCTCACCTAAACTTCATTCGCTAATTTTTCCTAACCTATAATTCGGAATTAACTTTTCTCTCTGGCCCTGGACCCTAATTGGTAGCCTCCTTCTACTCTAGTTAATCCTCTATCAGATACAAGGTTTAGTTATTCTTCATCCAATCTAGCCCTAATCTTCATCCGGCGATAACTTTCTCAATTTTGGCCCGATTTGGGTGTGCCTTAGAGTTCTCGAAAGCTATGGCTCCCCTCTTTAAGTTTTTGTCCTTGGAAATGACCTGACCTACAGTCCTAAGGGTTTGACTTAGGGGTAGGCCTCAGCCCAAGTCACTAGTTTCTAATTAGAGACCTAAGGGATGGTTGGAAAAGTTCAACTCATACCTTGGAGTTTAAGTCGTTGATCGCCCCCCCTGGAAATTCTCCCTCCTCCGCCATGAACTCCCGAGCCGTGAGACAATGAACCACCATTCTAATTATAAAATAATTTGGTACAAGAGTTTATTCGAGGGCCTTACTCTATTTCTTTCTGTCGTTCTTCCTTTACTTTCCCATGATCCTCCCTATGTACTATAGTGGCCCAACTAACCCCCACTCCTACCTACTAAGCTAACCTTAAGGACGTGTCATACCATCCTCTAAGGTTGAGCTACTTCTTAAGTCCTATGTCTTATGTTCTATACTTATGTCTCACACTTAATCTCAGGCGATTACCTAATTCTAATCTAAGGGCTTAAGTAAGCATTGAGGAATTCACCTCCTATCTTATCTACTTCCACTCCTAACCTTCAAATTGTCCTCCCCTTGGTCACTGCTTCTTATTCTTCCGACCTTCTGCCATCTTCACTTCTTCCTTCCTTGCTTACTTTTATTGCTTTCGTGAGGTTTACGAGAGAAGGGGAGTTGCATTCCCTACCCCAAGGGCTATGTTAGAGCAATGGGGACCTCTAGTCGGTATCTTCCCTTGCCCTTGGCTTGCTAATTTTTCTCTTCTCTCCTCTCTTCACTATGATTGCCGGACCCTCGACCTTTGCCTCTTTGCTGGGCCCTCCCAGTCTTCCTTGATCGCTGGACCTCCCTACCCAACCCCTCTCTTAATCACTAATACCCCTCTCCCCTCTTTAATCTTTGAACACCCTTCCCTTCTTAATCTCTAGACTCCCTTTCTTAATCTCTGGACCCCCCTCCTTCATCTCTGAACCCCCCTTCCCTTCTTTAATCTCTCAAACCCCGTCCCTAGTTCTCAATCATTGCCGGCCTAACCCACTTGGCGGTACTTGGTTCTCCCCCCCTCCGGCAGTACCCGGCTCGAGCCCTCCTCAAGTATCGGGGTTACTAGGGTTTTGGGGTGCTAGGGTGTTGGGGTAGTCTTGCCTTATCTAATTTTTGCACTAACTACTAAGGGCTCCCAAAAATTATGCATAGGGCTCGTATGTGGTGGCCTAAGTTTGTGGGGGCGAGGGCCGCCCTTCTATTCTCCCCTAGCTATCCTACATGTTCATCTTGACCTCTAATTCCTAGTTTTTGGGGCCTAAACCTTGTGGGGTAGAGGACCGCGGGGGCCCATCTTTCTTTCGTGGGGTGGTTTTAACATACCGCTAAGGCTTTTCACCCCAAGGAGGTTCAAAGCTTCGCCATGGTTCCCTCTTTTAACACACCGCTAGGACTTTTTACCCCAAGGGGATTCAAAACTTCATCATGGTTCTTTCTTTTAACACACTGCTAAGACTTTTTACCCCAAGGGATTCAAAGCTTTGCCATCACGAGGGGACCCACTAACCCTTACCTTCTCTTAAACCCCTCCAAAGAACACCAAGTTAGTAGTAAGGGACCAAAAGAGACCTCAACACTTAAGGGACTAGCTATACGGGGTTAGTAATATTAAAGACTTCAACTAAAAGGCCCCCTAAGCAACATCACCAATCATATGGGGAGTTGCTCTAGGGTTAGTACAACAACAAGACAAGGAGAGTGACAAACAAAGGCCCCTCAAAGGTAACGCATTCAACGTATATTAACATGGTAAGGTAAAAAGCATCCAAGCTCAAGCTTGAGAGAATTAGTACTACAACCATTCATGATGTAAGGGACCCACAAAAGACTTCGTACGCTTGAAAAACAACAACAACGACAAAAAAATGCCCAAAAAACACCGTTGCAAGGCTTGTAGCTAAAATGCCACAATTTCCAACATAAATTGGACCCAATGGACCCAATTACACAAAAATGGGGTGGTAAAAGAGGAGAAGGGGTGCCCTTTATACTCTTTCCCGGTCACCCACCTCTCCTTGTTCATCTAAGTTAACCTTATCTTCTTGGATTTTCATCCAAAACTCAAGGCTTTCATCCTATGCTCGCCCACTAAGCTAACTTTTGGAAATTAACTCTGAATCACAGACGGATTGCGCCATTGGCTTTAGAAGGCCATTCTAATTCCATGGAAACCCCTCCCCCCTTTTCTATCTTCAAAATCGCATCAAAATCTAATGCCAACTTAACGCCAAAATTGGAAAAAATCACAATTTTTGGAGGTTGACTTTTCTAGAAAAAGTAACTAGTTTAGGCTCCTAAGTAGATACGGGGGAGCTAAAAAAGACCTATCTTGGGCCCCATTCCACTTTTGTATGCTCCCGCTCTGCCGGTCAAACCCGCCTTGAACTTTAAACTTTGTTAATTGTTGGTGAATTTGGCAAGTTTGGGTACTTCTGACTATCGGAATGTTGTGAAACTTGTCAGGGCAGATTATTAACATAGAAGAAGCTATAACAATTTTTAGTGGTAATTTACCGCCACCTAGGGAATTTCTAAGAATTTCCCATCACAGGTTTGGATAGTTGACCATCCGGAAAGACATCTTCTGACTATCAAAAAATTTTGAAACTTTTCGTGGAACCTCCCATAGGATCCCACAAGACATGTGTAGGCTCATATTTTTACTCTACACATCGGCTTAGAGGGGATAAAATCCACGCCCTCATTTAATCATTAGTGGCCAAGGAATCTTCCACACCGGGGGGAATCTTGGCAAACCGACTTCGCCATTGGTTCCTGGTCATGGGTTTAACCCCGAAACACCAACCTTGGACTTGAGATTCCTCCACAGTCTTGTCTGGGTATTTTTAACATCTGCAAGCTAACAATTGCAGTTTTGTTATTTCGTCAATGAAATGGGGAAACTAGAACCTATCTTTGGGAATTGATTCCTACGCCTTACTAAGGTTCCCTCAACCAATTATAGCCTAGAGATGTCTTTTTCATATGGGGTTTTGAGCCTGATACACCCATCACTCATAATTGACCAATTTACCACGATTAGTTGGGTTCTAACCTATTTACAACTTGTGGTTGGGCCATTCTAGCTATAATATTCTAAAATTAGACCAAATACTATATTGGTATGTGATACACCTAGTTTGGTTCTACACTCTTTTGGGCTTTTTGAATATAAAATTGCATTTAAAATGACAAAACATGGGGAAAAAAAAGGAGTGAGCCTCTAGTGACAAATTAGGGGCTCACAATCACTTGTGATGAACTACCACTATGGACACTATCTTTTGGATTTCAAATCATATGTATGTTTTGAAAAGCTATGCTCAATTTTCTATACAAGCTATTGAAGTTAGAGAAGGTGGTTGGAGGAGGTTCGTGGTTGTTATTTTGTGAGCTTGTGAGCATACAGTTTTGGGGGTGAAATTTAGTGTTGGTCCTATAACCGTGGCTTTTTGAAGAATATAAAAGATGAAAAGAAATTCTTTAATAATGTTCCATTTTTATAAATCCAAGTTGATAGTAACCCCTAATAGACATTTTATGTTTGAATTTGCACAAACTTCATGACATTTATACTTTATAGAACACATTTAAGAAATTTGAGTTTTTATACATAGCTACACTTTAGGCTTAGTTTCTATATAATTAAAAATATGGATGGTAATTTAGGATTTAGAATTAGAGTAATATCTTCCAATAGGATACAAGAAATATAAAAATGTATAAAATAGTAAAAAATGATAAAGAGGAAATAGAAATAATACTGAGAGACATGGCGGTAAAATTGGTAAACACATTGAATTCAATGATTGTGATAGTATTAGTAATTTTAAAAAATATTCAAAAGGCCTAAGAAGTACATTATTGGAGCCCACATAGTAATAGTTAAGGGGTTTAACATTTAAAATTTCAGATTTTGGCTTCCAAGATACCCAAGGGATTTGCATTTTCCAATAACAATTTAAAAATAGAGACTTCTCTGCCAATTTGGAAATAATTATGCAAGCATTGGATGATTGGATTTGCCTCTTGGCCTTGAGAGGTTTCACAATTTTAGAGAACATTCATCAATCCAAAATGAATTCAAGACAACAAAACTATCTGAATTTCTAAGTCTTGGCCACTGAATAAAGTGTAATTTCGAAAAAAGCAATTATGAAAGGATGAAGACTACAACATAGATACCACATACAAAACCACAACTTGAACATTACAGTAGAAATAGGGAGTTTAGGATAATGAAATAGTAGCTTCACTATCCTCGTAATGCAATTGAAATTCAAAAAGTGAGGAGTAGAAGATGAAAAAAAAATCAAACAAGAATGATCTTGCTCAAAAAAACATCAAGTAGATGAAGAAGACATTGACTGAAAATGAGCACTACTATTAGTGCACAATGTCTTCTCATCTACTTCTAGAGTTGCCCTGTCTAGAAATTGCAATACCCTAGGATCCAAAGTACCAGTCATATCTTGTGTAGGGATATATCCTTGGGATGTATGATCAACAGCTAACGCCTCGGCATAGGGGGGTAGTATGTAGTGTTTCTCCGGACTTCGGAAAAAACTGGACAAGGAATAGAACGGCCGGTGTCTAGACTTAATATATATCATGCTGCAAAAACAAATGTAGAATTAGAAAAGTTTTGAGATATGCAAATGCTTGAAACTGAAGAGAAAGAATAAATTCAAGGACTTACTTACTGAATCTATATTTTTTGACAACATGGTGAACTACAACATCTTCTTCGTCTGGATCATTTGAGGGCAATGTGTTGGTTGCAGGTGTTGCCGGAACAACGTGAAATTCACGAATGAGAGGGGCAAACATCGCATCAAAGATGGCCTTGTCCTCCTCCAAGGCAACGATGTGCCTGTCTCGGACCCTATAAGTGTGAATGGAAGCACCTAGAAAATGTACATTGACTTGAAATTAAAAGATTGACAAAAAAGAGGAAAAAATTGAAAGGGTTATATGTTTCATTACAATGTAAAGGTAGGTTCAGGACTTACCAGTTGAAGTTGTACAATCCACAACCATGTCACCTGGAATGGATAATGCTTCAATGAACATTTGCATGAATCGAGGGTCCTTCTCACGGGCCCCTCTCCAAAGAATACCCTTGTTCATAGACAATGTCTTCGAGATGGTGAAATTTTGAAGAATGTCGTCACATGCAACATCCACACCAAGTGCCTTCAACTTTGGGCAAAGTTGAAATGTGAACTTCAAAGGTCCAACCCCTATCAAGTTTCTCACCCACAATTGAATTCCAAAACGCAATGTCTGCAAAACAAAGCATTCCAAGGTGAATACATCACCATAGAGATTTTTAATAAAATCCCTTTACATCCAAAAACTTTTGATAGAAGATGAACTTAATGTGGAAGATAGATCGAAAGGTGAAGTTAGATGCAAGCGGTTCATCCCCCACCATTCCTTTCGTAATTTAAATCCATAAGAAACAGCATAGCTACGAATGTTAGCTTTGGCTTGGGCCCTATAAGGATGGACAATTAGTAGTGCCCCATCATCTTATAAATGTCCATCTACAAATTCAAAAAGTAACTCAAGCCACTTCTTGGGGCGTTGATTCCACTTTGGAATGGCAGTAGGAGGGTTGGACACATCAAGTACATGTAGTCCTTCACGCATGTCGGCGATGATAAGGTCTACACGGGGCTTGTCAGAACGAATGCCTAGATGGAATCGATCCTTATCCACCATGTGTTGCAACAAAGGAAAATGTTAGAAAGAATTGAAAAATCTATAAACATTTGGAATTGAATACATGAATTCAAGAAGACAAGTGAAGGATCGCACCTTGTCTATAAAATTTAGAATGTCATGGTATAGTGGAGGTAAAGGATTAGCAAGCTGCAAGCACAACCGCCAAAGACGAGTTGCAAATGAACTCGTCAATAGAGATGTCATTGTCGTTAACCACATCAAGAAGAACCAGTCCATGGAGCAGGTCAGCTTGCGTAAGTGCTAAATGCTTTGCCCCGTGCTTCGTGCCTCTAGAAACAGATGTCTGGAATTGAGATCCCTGATCCACTACAGATGAGCCAGCTAGTGGTTGCTTCGTTGTTTTTGTTGAGCTCATCTTTTTTTCTTTCTCAGTAGCTCTAGCAATCTTCTTTGTGATTCTTTGAAGTGCCTTATCTATAGCATCAAAATTCTTGATGGCAATTCTCTTATCTTCCTCTTCCCTCTTCTTCACAGCCTTCAATCTAGCATCTTCATCCAATCTAGAAAACTCATCATACTCAAGAACAATGTCTTGGAAGTCAATCAAGCACTTCAAAGGCTCTTCAAAAAGAGGTGTAAACTCCGAAGGACACTCAAGGTACCACGCTCCTAACTTCAAGTGTGCACTTGTCCATCACCTCAACTGTGAAAGAGAGAACATACAATGTTCAGTAGACACATCCAACCAGGTATCGAGGAAGGGAGGAAGGTCTCGCTTAGTGATAGCTGCCTTTGAAAGGAGTTCATACTTGAAGTACCTACAAAAATGCAAATGGGATTCAGAGATAAAGAAATACTCAAGATTGAAAAAAGGAAAGAATTTAGACTAGATTATAAGTACTTCAAATGAATTGCTACTTGAATAGAACTCGCTTAACCACGAGGTCCAAGCCCTTGTGCTTTAGAAATACATCTGATTTCTGGGAAGATGTTATGCCCCTTAAAATTAGAAAGAAAAGCATGATCCCAGAGTTGTATCCTCCAACCTTCGATGTATTCAACCAAAACCTCAGGCTCTTGAGGCGAGTCTATGGCCAATACTATATTATCCTTTTTAACGATGGTGTCAAACATTTCTGTTGCAACATCTTCTATTTGCACAATAAAGATAATGTTTAGGAAAACAAGAAGCATGGACATCCAAGTCATTACAACAACATTGATCAAAATAATGAAAATAAATTGATAGCATGAACCTTCATTTTCATTTCCAATCACTCACCCTTGAATATCAGCACGCCTTCACTAAGAAGGCCTTTAGATCAGATTCACCCACAGGCTTCATGGGAAAGCGACGTGCCTCTCTTGTTTGGACAGAGGAGTTCCACCAACGCAACCACTTGACTTTGTGCTCCGCCTTCACATTGTAAGTAGCAATCATCTACAACTTGTCGAGAATCATCTTGGGAATAGAATTTGTACTCCAATGGCACTTAATCTTCACACAAAAAATTCAAAAATTAGAATAAAATTACTATTCATTAACCCAAAGATTCAAAAGTAAGGTAAACATAGTTACTTACCTCATGAAGCCACTCTTTCCCCAAACTTGGATTAGCCACAGCTATGAGTTTCCCCAATTTTTTAGTCAATTGAGTTGTCTTTCTTTCGTGCCTAGTCTCATGGCTGCTAGAACACCCTCTTTTGATTGATCTTCCAATGGTGTATCTTCTTTATATTGCCTCACAATAATATTTGCTGCAACAACTATCTCATATTGCCAAAAACAATTGGTAGAGAAAATTAAGGTAAGGCAACAATCAAAATAAAGAAATGAAAAATTAAAGATGATGGAGAAACTTATACAAAAAATAAATGCCGTGAACACCACTAATGACATGTTGTACCAAGACTTCCTCATATTTTGAGTGCATTGTGACATCTTTGAGGCATTGAGATGTTCGGAAAACTTATCCAAAGACATGCCTCCATATTTGCAGACCCTATATAAGGTGTGCACCAAACTTGTTTTGATGAAGGAATTCTCGGTGTGTTTGTCACAATAGAATACTCAATTTGTTAGGGTGTAAGACATTTAAGAGAAAACTTTAAAAACAGATTAGAAAAAAGAGTATTTGCGCACATACTTGTTAATGTCATGCATGACATGCATGACAACTCCAATCCGCCCCTTCGTTTCCAATATGATAGAATCCACAGAAACATGCCAACTTCGATCGTGCTCATTATGGCGAGAGATGTAAGATGACCAAGCAAGAAGGCAATGGTTCCCATCGCATACAAAGAACTTGGAATTTTGAAGATGTTGCAACTCTAGGGTATCACTCAAAATTCCATTGAAAATTTCATTCTCTTCATTCCAAAGAGGTCCCCATGCAGCTTTGTCACTATCAGTGACTTGCTCTTCCTCTCCCGGTTCATTAGTAATTGAAACATAGAAAACAGATGACCCATCTCTATATCCATGTACGTATTCCTCAACTAGCCTAGTCAAGTCAGATTGCAATGTTGGTCATACCATAGGCATTTGAACAAGGCGACACAAAGGAATTCATAGTCGAGAGACTACAAGTGGTTTCATATGTAGATTGGAGATTGAAGCCATAGAATTTACTTTCTGAGATCTTCGAAAGGCATCTTTAGAGGTGAAGTTATCAAGTGGCTTGATGACATCTTCCTCTGAACAGTCATCCTCCATGTCTTCAGTCATTCTAATGACTGGTTGATTAGAGGTATGAGATTCAACCGTCACACATGGCAACTCGATCTCTGGAGTAGGATTAACCTCTTGGAGATTCTGCATAACAAATAAAATTGTGAATAAGAAACACCAATAAACACCATGAATTCTAAGAGGAGGCAGCTCCTCTTGACGCCGAGAGGAAGAGATTTGAAACCCCAAAATGATCAAAACAATCATTCAACTCACTATCCTAGAAGTCGAGATTAACATACAAAATAATGATCTTAAAAATAAGTAACCAATTCTAGAGGTGAAATACTTAAACTCAATGATCTATATTACAAAATCATGTTCCAAACTACAATAGCCATGGCATCCTCTCGGCACCAAGAAGAAAGGTGAAAGGACAAGGACATGATTAAACTAATAAAATTCCTCTACTATCTATTTCAAACTAAAGGAATGTATTTGTCCATTCATATATGTTTTATTATATTGGTGATAAGCTCAAGGGTCTGTAGATGCAAACTAAGAAGGCCAAGAACTTCCCTTGACCCCTATAGGCAAAATAGAGGGACATGAAAATGACTGAACTGGATAACATTTGTATGCTAAGTAAGAGTTAAAACTATCTCAAATACAAATGAAATAAATTCATACGTCATTGAAAATACTATACTATTGATTGGGTAGAATGGAAATCAAGACTGGCCCGCCCAAGTCTATGTCTCGGTGCCGAGAGTATGAAAGATAGAAACTCATGTGATGAAAAACCTAAAACTGTGCATAACATGTAACTCTCAGTAAGCCAATTTGAGATCTACAAATTGAGGGTATAAGAATCTATCTAGTTAAACCTCCTGTCCATCAACACTTTTAGGGCAGAGGACTCTACTTAGAGTCGAAACAAAGGTAGATAGAATGCTCCACGTTATTGGAATTGGTCCACCTTCCAAATTTGTACCCAAGAATCTCCGGGTAAAAGAAGTCTCCCTAATCAAATGAGAAGGAATAGTTCAAATCATTGTTGTCAAATCACTTAATGGCTGGTCTTTGAAATTAAATAGTTCGATGAAGATTGACGAACTAGGTCGAGCTCAATGAGCTATCCCACAAGGATTAGTCATTTTTGAAAAAATCATGGTGAATTCCAGGGATTCCCAACGGGGATCGACCTACTCTCGGCGTCGAGAGAAACATTGGTGGGAATCTAGTTTGATCAAATCTCAAAACGAGAGTCACATTCGGAAGGACTATCGATATAACAAAATTTGAAAAACCACATCTTTGGTTACGATTAGCAATAGAAGAAAGCAAAGCTCCGATCAAAATTTTTTTTATTTTATCTCACTACAAACAATCCTGTTGTGATTGCAATTAAACAGTTCTATGAAGATTGACAAACTAGGTCCAGCTCAATGAGCTGTCTCATAAGGATTAGTCATTTTTGAAAAAATCATAGTGAATTCCTCGGATTCCCACCAGGAATTGACCTACTCTCGACGCCGAGAAAGACACTAGCGGGAATCCAGTTTGATCAAATCTCAAAACCAGAGCCACATTCGGAAGGACTATCGATATAACAACATTTGAAAAACCAGATCTTTGGTTACGATTAGCAACAGAAGAAAGCAAAGCTCTGATCAAAATTTTTTTATTTTATCTCACTACAAACAATCTTGTTGTGATTGAAACTAAACGGTTCCATGAAGACAAGGATTTCTTGGAACCTAACACCTACTACCTACATGTATCCCTCGGCACCAAGAGGATTGCTATTCTGAGCTATGCAAGATCAGAACTTCATCGAAGTTGTGCTTTTTAACTGATGAGATCTTCTTCTTCAGGATTCAATTTTCTATTTCTGGCGAGACCTCTACGAGTCTACGGTTATCACTACAAACCTAACAATAGTGAAGTTCAATTCCCAAAAAAATGAAGAATCAAAGTAGGTGAGAAAAGGTATGAGATAACGAGCCCTAGCATGTTAGCCGTTCAACTCTCATTCCGGAAGACAGTTGATCAAATCAGTACTCATATAAGTACTAGTCTTGGAATGAAGCAAAAACGACTAAGATCTTTAAAGAACTTACAAGGCCACCCATGCCTGTTGGATTTAATAGAATGTCACTGGAGATTTCGCCACCACGAGCTTTGTCGTCGCTGCCACTGCCATCTTCGTCACTTTCCCGTCCTACTGCAACCGGCCTCCTCGATGGATTTCTCCTCCCCATTTTCGTCTCACCCTAAGAAAACCACCACGGATTACCTAGCACAAGCTAAGAACTGGAAGGCATTGGGAATGTGTGAGAGTAAAGTACTTAGGGTTTAAAGAAATGTATGTCTTCCACTTACAAGTGAAACAGCCCAGAATCGAAATCCAAGCAATCGTTGGGCGAAAACTTGTTTGCTAGGGTTTGTTGCTTACGACTTCAGTCAACCATGACAACAAGTTCATTCCCCGACTATACAGGAGTTCATTATCAATGCTTTCTCAAAGATAGTATAGAATACCTCACTTTACGAAAACTGTATAATTTGCAAAGTACCTAGTCAATGGCTTCAATCATGGGTATCTCTTAAAGTATGTGAAAGTTAATTATTTAGTCAAGGAGGTAGAACTTTCAATCTTTTTTTTCCTTTTTTAATTTTTGATCAAAATGAAATAGAATTTCATTGCTAGAGTAATAATTACAATCCAACCTATCACAAGTTGCCTGGCCGCGGAAACAATGACAATAACACAAGCAAACGACACGATGGATCCATAAGGTAGGAGGGCCATAAAGCACTCATCAAAGAGATGAAACCGTAATTTGTGGAGGTAAAGCTTCTTGAAATATTTTTCAGTAAGTTTTTCTTCAAAGGCAAATAGAATTGGCATCCTACCCAAGTTGTTCCATATTCTTTGGAGTTCTATAGAATTAGTTTTGAATTTTTGAATTTGAAATGGTGTAGGGCTCTAAAATTGCCCACCTCTATAAATGTACATTATTTGTTCATCATTGGTAGAATGAAAAAATAGCATGTTCAAATAGTATATATTTACAAAGGTGGGCAATTTTAGAGCATATAGACTTTCTGAACCTCCTACCTTAGAGAATAGATGCCCAAAGCACAACTCAAAAAGGGACTGCTCTGTTTTTAATTTTTTCTTTATTCCCACAAGAGGTTGATGGCAGTGTTATGTTATATGCATTTAAATTTACAATTGCCTCAAATAATAATATGCAGATCCAATCCTATTTTAAAAAATAAGGATAAATTTGGACTAAATGCCATATTGTAATCATGGCCCTATACACTGTTGCCAACATGTTTCAAAAATCTTACTTAGTCCATCATGTAAAGCAAGCACATATAAAAATTGCATATAGAAATTACATACTCAAATTGGGCTCTAGAAATGCATGCCTCCAAAATGAAGGACACAGAAAATTCAAAACCTTTTTGAAAGAAAGACCACATAACTATTGTCCTAGAAACCCAAAAAGAAGGTGTCTAATTCTAGTCGCTTTAGACTTTATGGATCTCCAAAGCATTTGTTACTGAAAAGAACAACCTCTTCAGGTTTTTTTTGTTCATGCATTCAAAACAACTACATTATTGGCCTAGAATGTGCACTTCTGGTACATAAGCAAATACAAAATTATTGGCCTGATATGGTAACTATTATAGCATTGAGAAGATGTATTTAACGCATTATACTAATGCATCTCATTTATAGACTTGGTTCAATAGCCTACTAGATTCTATGTTTGGAAAAAATGGAATGATTCCTTTAGTGCAAAAAAAGAGGTAAATCTAGAATTTACTCAATCATAATATCTCTCTTAATAGTGAATTTTGGTGTTAAAAACTTGTTTTCAAATGCATATAACATTCTGAACTCTGAAGGCCTTACTCACAATGTGCTATATCCAAATTCAAAAATCAATTGCTCAATGTAAAAGGCCATGTGTGAATTGATTTTCTTACGGAAAAGTAGACCAGTGTTTGTGAGCTGCAAAGAAGGAATGACTTGTCCACGGTCAGTTGCACCTTTTGAAAATTGCGCTTCTCTACTTCCTCCACTTCGTTCTCTTGGGTTTCCTTCAGGTTGCAAGGGCGTCTTTGCAAGGATGCATCCATTGCCGATGAAATAGCTAATGCTCTCTTCCAAGAGTGCTGCAACTCCTTCCGTGATGAGAATAGAAATTTTCCCCTCTTCTTCCTCTTCCTAATCATCTTTGCAACCCCATAACTACCATCGCCTATCTCTTTATCCGTAAGCATGAGACCAATGCATTATATTGCAATTTGGCTCTAAGGGAAAAAGACTTAGTATGATTCATTATATTATTCTTATAGTGCTTTAGTTGCTACCGTTACACTTGTATCTAACCTCTACTTTATTCACTGTCACTACTCGAATTACACTTATTGCTCACTACATTAATAAACCATCCTGAAGGTATGTGCAACCCTATTCCAAAAATCATGTCCATTAGTACATTTTGGGACAAAACAATTGCACTAACCCTAGGTCATAAATTAGAGAGTGGAAAGATGGTTTAGATCTTTTGAAAAGGTGTTATTGCATTTGATCTAGAAATCGCCAAGAATCTAAATTTACCCCTCCTCTTCCCACTAATGATAAGATTTTTGAATTTTGAATTGATCCCTTTAATGAAGTAGGTGAGATTAATGAATCACATTATCGGCAATCAATTTGCTTAATGATAGGGGCGACCGTTATAGATTCGAAAAAGTTTGAGGCTACTGACAATGCCCTCAACCCTAACAATTAAAGACAATCCTACGGTCCTATCTTTCTCAATTACTTAGATGGGATATCTTCGAGCCTTTATATTTTCTAGTATGGAACCATTTCAGACATTCGGTCTTTAGGTCCTAACTATTTGCTTCATATTTTTTTGATTCCCACTACATCTTTGATTTGTGCCTGAATGGACTCTATTCGAGCAAATGGCCATGAAATTCCTCTTGTCGTCCCTCTTGGAGAAGGAGGGTTTGTTATATTATCTTCACACCTTCTCCATGTTAGATTTGGATTTCTTCAATCCAGTATATACATTGAAGAAGAGGTCATGTCTAATTTTGGGCAGTTGAAGGAGTCTATCCATATGCTAAAGTTAGAAGTACAGGACGGTCATGTTTGGCACCTTCATCTAGGGCATTATAGAGCTTATGGTTTGTCCTCTCACATGATGGGAGGCTCCAATGACATCTTACTTCATCAGTCAGACTATTCCACGGTTGACATGTCTATTGCTCACTAGGATATTCATAATTCTGTAGGACGTGAACCTATCACTAATACAAATTCTCATGTTCCACGTGTCCTTGTGAAGCAGGAAGTTCTAGACCCTATCATAGATATATTTAGTGAGTCGGAAGAAGAGTCCCCAAGCCAGCCAAGTTTGCAAGCAGTACTTCGTCACAAAGTCATAGAAGATGTCCTGAAGCCATCTTCTAGTTAGTACAACACTCCCTCTAGTAGTCATGCGAGGTCCACTTACTCTCGCCCACCACCCTATCCTACTAGTACATTTGCAGTTAGCGTTGTTGGTTGTCTCCGCAAGCTAGCATCTATTCGTGGGTCCAAGAATGAAGTTGCTGTGATAGATTATGATTCAATCACACATAAGGAAGTACAATATCTTCTAGCAGACTTCAATGGAAATGTGGTATTTGAGTTGCCTTTTCTAAATGCTTCATCTTTAGCATCTTCTACTAGAAACCTTCATGGCATGGACAAACGTTCTGGCAGTCATGCTTGGTGTCGAACCATGACATCTAATATCAACAACCAAGATGGTCTTAAGTTCAGGAAATCGTCTTATGCTGGTCATTTAGTATGCAACAACGTTGACTGTAACTACCTCAAACAATCGTTAAAGCGCAATGAGACCGAGTGGTGTGGTAATACTACTATCCCATTCTATGTTGGCGCAACCCCTCCAAAAGATTCCACTCTTCTTTGCAAGATATGCAAAACTCTACCCCATTGCATTAGTATCTGTGATGCTAGAGTATATTATGTTTTTAGTGATACTACAGTCATGACCAGAGCGTGCATTCATTTAGGAAACCACATGCACCCTGTTGCTTCTGGAACTTGTAGAGAGTCATTGGACACTATTACCGAGCTCATTGCAAATGAGGTTTCCAAAACCCCTACTGCTACTAACTCTGCCATTGCCCTTGCAGCTAGTAAGCAATTTCTAAACAACCACCTTATACACAATGGTGATGGCCCTAAGGAGATGTTGCAAGGAAAGTCGCTAGATGATGTGATGGATAGGTTTCAAAGATTAAGTTCCCCAAACATACGTAATACTATTTCTTCATTTCGTAGCACTAGAAAAGGTGGTCTCATAGATAGCATTATGAATATGAAACGAAACTTAAAGTTTGAATACATTCATGATAGCGTTTTTTCTGGACAAGGTAAAGAAAAGGTATACTTGTTTGAGATGTTGGTAGAAGGTCTTGGTAGTGGAGTGGACTTGGTGAAGCACATGCAACCTGGAGGAGATCTGGAGAATGTGTGGCTTATGTTTGACCATGTAAAATGGGTAAAAGATTGGACCACCGTGGCTTGCCATGTGTATGACACTAGATGCAGGAAGGTCATGACAATTGCAATTTGTGACATGCAATCTGAAGATATAAAAGTCCAATGCATCATGTGGAAATCACTAAATGATGTTATGAGACGCAATGGTGTGGAGAATCCAAACTTCAAGGGCTTTATGGCAGATAGTGCACAAGCAAATTGGAATGCCGTTCGCATTGTATACGGTACAGGAAATACCAAAGATGAGATGCTAAACCATGAAGGAACGTGTCTTCTGCACTAGAGTACTTCACTGCATCGGCATATATAGAAGCTCATTAAACCGGATATGCAACACCAACATACTCATCTGTGCAAGCAATGTAAGGACTCAAAAACTATGGAGGAAACAAAGACACGATACTTGGCCATTCAATCTTGGTGGTTATCATCTGGTGCGGCCTCAGAAGATGCTATACGGGAATTAGAGTTGTGGCTTGCTTTTTGGCACTTCCGATATCGCCAATGGGGAGGTTTTATGCAAATGGTATGTTCAACCACGTTCTTTAAGTTTGAATGTTTTTATCCTTATTATTCACTTTTAATTACGAATGTATTTTTGTATTCATAAATTATTACTATAGAGAGATATGGGGATCAAACTCGTGAAGGGTTCACTTTCCTCTCTGGGCTCTAGCCAAGAGGTGCTTCAACCACATGTTCAAGAGATCCCAAAATGTAGCACTCTTCAAAGATTAGTGCAATTTTTGGATCAAACTTGTGAAGGGGTTAGTTACCTCTCGGGGCCGAGAGGTGCCTTAACCACCTACTAATGAGATCTTCAATTGTAGAACTCTTCGAAGCCCCAAATTTCTAACAATCAAAGAATTTTCACAAATTACATTGTAGGACTAACTATAGTTTTCTCATGCAGGATTTGAGTGTTGAGGAAATGGCAGACATGCCATCATGCAACTTATCCGAAACAATCCATAGCAAATGGTTGCAGCAATCGGGTAATCGAGGTAATGATTTGTTTTTTGCCACTTGTGATGACTGCATTTGAGCTTTCATGCAAATGACGAATTATCGAGCATTCTTAAACGGCAAAACATCAAGGTCAAGACCATCTAAAGAAGAGCTCAAGTTAAGAGGCGCCAGACGCAGTGGTGACCCAAAGAAAATTGCAGAAGCATTGAATGTCCTTCCCAGAGCAACAGATGTTGGAACTCGTGTTCCCTACTTGGAAGGCAAAGAGATTTTTGGGAGTAGTAAGTGCAAGCTTGACCTTCCCATTGGATCGGATGGTGACTCCCATCGGCCAAACAAGGTCAACTTCTCTCAGCCGCATGTCATGACTAGATCTACATACACACATGTGGAGGCCTCAAATACATTTGATAAGCTCAGTAATTCTAAGAACGTACCGCATGTCACAACTGCATTGGAGAGTGACTGTGATACTTCACAATGGCATATTGCGAGACTATCTCACAAGTCCAACTGCAAATGTCACACTCAACAACGAGGATCAAACATCCACTACATTGCCAAAATTACAAAGGGATGTAAAGATACTCCTGCTCCAACATATCGCGGTAGAAAGAAACAATATGGCAAGAATAAGGAAATTGTGACAGATTTTTGGTTCTGCCCAGATGATATTCACCGATGTGTTCAAGGATCTAAATGTGCTTAGGTGATTGACTGGCCTCAAGTACCAAACTTTTGGCCAGTATTGATAGGCACTAGTCTAAGTCACCAAGAAATAGTTCTTTTGCAAGAGGCTAGCTTTCAACTCCAAGAGCAACCACCTATGTCACCTCGACGATTATTCACGATTTCAAACATATTCGAGGCAATCCTTTTTGATCACCCTAGCCCATTGCACACGAATACCTATCCGACAACTCGAAGGAGCAAGCCCATTAGACATATTGCAAATGCTCCTACTACAGAGCATCGCAATAAGTGAGAGAGTGTAGGGAATGTGAAAGGAATGATTCTAGGAGTTACCATGCTCCCCTTTCCTAGACTTGGAGCCATAATCTCCCTTCAATCTGGAATGGAGCCCATGCATAAAGTTTATCAAATCACCCTTGGCATGTACTCGGAGTGCACTTGTCCTAATTTTGTGGACATGGCTGTCTCAACAATTGGTGGACGCCAACAGTATATTAATTGCAAACATCTTTATTACTTATTTCGTTACTTCTACAAGATGAACCCAATGGAAGACAAGTTCATAAATTCTCCAAGCTTCAGCTTCAATGAAGTGAAGTGCCTCCTCATTAAGGCCAGTATCATCAACGTTTCACATGAGGGTCCCCAAAATCCCTAGAAGTCCAAGAATCTCTAAGTAGTTCAAATCTGAGACTAAGAGACTTTAGACTACAATTACACTTGTAGTTACAAAAGTATGAAGTTCTCTTTTGTCAAATATTGTACCCCATTGAAATATTTTATATACTACCTTATTTCCATCATGTTCATCTTTCACAACAATTGAGTTTTTTGTCTTCACAATGTATACTTTTAGTAATGCAGGAAAAATTACAAATAACAATTCTAATACAAATAGTATATATCCACAGTCATAAGTCCATGATAATAGGTCTACATAAATAGGTCCAAAAATTAACACAAAACAGAAGATTTTGCCCGAAATCTTCAAATTGTATGTTTTTTACTACTTTTATTGAGTTTTCAACTACTTTTTCAAATTCTAGTGCTCACCGCTCATAGGCTCATGCTCGCACACTCACAAAATAGCACCGCTGGGAGGAGGTTCAAGGGTGATTACAAGAAACACTTGTCCTATTTCTTGTCTTCTTGCCCTTGGACAAGTGGTTTTGTGCTCATAACTTCGGCATCCTTAGTCCATTTGGTGTGAAATTTGGAAGAAAGGTAGATGCAAAAGTTTAAAACATTCCCTAATTTTTTCAAATTTTTTCAAATTATTTTACTATTTTTAACCTGCCCCTGATTGGATGTCTATTTAGGCCATTTTGGGGGGTTTTAGTACTATTGGCGACCCCAAAAAGAAAATTGGAAACCATAAATTGGATACGTTGGAGGTGTACTACCTTTTCAAAGATTAACGAAGAGATTTTGTGAAAATAGCAATATGTCAGTTGCACACATGGGGTCAAAGTGACCTTCCTTTGCGCAAAGTCTACAAAGAGGGAAAAAATTTCCTATATTAATTTTTTGGTGAAATAGGAGTGCAATCTTCTCTAGCAAAATGGGTTTTTTTGGGGAATTTTTGAATTTTTTTAATGACTAAAAATGAAAAAGTCAACAGACCTTGTTTTTCCTATTTTTTGTTACCAATGGCTTCTATAGTACTACTACATAGTACTAAATCAACGGTCTAGATTCACATGCACCAAAATCGACAGTTCAGATTCACAGGTGCAGTGCTAACGCTCGAATTTGACAAGTCTTTGTAGTACTGCCAGTCCTGTGGCCCAAAACTACGATTTTGATCAAAAAACGTGAAGTGTTTCTTGTAATCACCCTCAATGGAAAGCATCTTGGTGATCACTAGTCATGAACATCTTGCCAAACATGTAGCCTTTCCAAGACAACTTTGTTGTCTAAATTCGTTGTTTTGGGTTTGATGGGTGAATGTCTTCCAAGGATGCATAAATGGTGTCATTACATAATCAACTCTAGGGGTGTGTAGGTCCTCACATGATAGGCATTCATTTTTGTTGCTCATTGCACTAACTTCATAGTGAAAGGCCTCTCGGCCTTCATGTTTGTGAAGGCGATTCATGGATACTTTAAGACTTCCTTAAAGAGACAATTGGAGTTCAAGACCATAGCTATGATTATGGAGACTAGAAGTGCAAAGATTACCAAGTATGTTGCAAACTTGGTGGATTATTCTTCTAGATCCTTATAAGAAGGTTTTGGTGGAATACTACACTTTGTTTGTAAAAATGGCATTGGATTCAAAGCTAATGAACCTTCAAAGAACTTGTATTGTTAATTGAATGATTTAGAATGCCTCCTTAGACTGAATTCCATCGTGCTACTCATGGAGGCCACCCAATGCCTTATGAAGGTTGCCCAAGCTCATGGTGTACATCTTGAAGATTTTGCCACCACAGTCTTAGCTTGCCAAGAAGAGATCCAAGCAATATAGCCCACACACACGCCTTCGTTCCAAGCTTTTTGTTAGTTTAGAGATTTGTGTGACCAAACCTCAAAGTCCATTAGGGTTATTGAATTCAATGAAGAGGTGGAGCATTTGTGCTTTGAGAGTTCATGGGTGCATTCCAATATCATGTACATGACATATGATACCTCTAATCAGTCTGTGTTGCGAGCTCCAATCAGCTAAGACTTGCTAGAATAGATTGTTTTATCTATCAAGAAGACACTGAAAGGAATGTCTTGTCATTCCCCTATTTCCCTTTTTTTTTTGCTTTTCCCAATTTTTGTGTAGTTTTGCCTTCACCTACACCATTATTGCTTTCTTATTTGTCTATTAGATTTGTGGCTATCTTATAAGGCTTTCATGAATTATTATTATTTTTGGTTAGTTGAGATTTTAATGTTGCAAGGCTGGTCGAGTAAGTTGATGTTTGTCTCTAATTAGTATGACTGATTTCTTAGAAAGGGGTTGAAATCAACTTCGGATTAGTGATGGTGGGCTGAAATTGCTTAGTCAAGTCTCAATTGCTTACTGCCGTGGTGCCTCACCATCAATGACAAGTTATTGCCAATGACTTATTAACAAAGCCCTTGAGCTTTGTTGATTTTCCATTTATTTATTTTTTTCAAGCAACTTTTACATTCGAACATCCTTGATCTGAGCATCTTGTAAGTTATGCTTGATGTTGGATCTAATTTCTTTATAGAAATCCGAGTTGTTTATTGTTGGACCATAGATTGTTTGATTGGGTCTAGTTGCAATCATTTGAAAATTGCATTTGTTGCTAGTGTTGGTTCATAGAAGTTGATTGTTGTCAAACATTAATGGTACGTTCCCACCTGGTGTTTGGTAGAATTAGGTGTTAAAAGATAAGAAATCGCTATAAGAATTATCAACAATATGCATTCACACCTAGTGTTAATTACAAATGATACTATATTCTTCGCCACAATCCTCCTACACAGGCAAGTCTAGCAAGCTCCGTGATTCATGCTTTGAGCATAAATATCTGTATTTATAGATCTGTAACAAACAAAGGTAGATTTTGAACATTCAATCTCACTCTAAAGATCTAAACCAGTTACGATGTGAGGACAATTTAGAGGTTTGATTCGTTTCATGTTCACTGGGAGATTTGATGATAGCTTAGAGAGAGAGGTACTAGTTGGTGTTTTCAGAGTGATGTAGTGTGATCGTTGGTCTCTTAGCTTGCGCGACAGTCACCAAAGGTTGCATCATTGTTATGAAGAATGTTCGAGTATAATTTCATATTCAAGTTTCTAGAAATGCATTCATGCTACATAGTTTGCATTCGGTGTGTTCTTATTCAACATCCTTTGTTTTTTGTGTTGGAACCTTGTTGGAAAATTGTTCAAATTGACATTGAGTTAGAAATCAAGAATGTTCTCAAGTCCGTTCTCTGTAAAACAGGTAGTTTGTTAATTAGCAAATGCCGCCTTTGAAGAAAAAAAACTATGTGTGCTAGCGAGGGTTTACAAAATTTGATCTGCCTTGGCAAACAGCAGGGTCACACGACACAAGCTATGCAAATTAGCATCAGCAACATATCTTGATTACTATCAAAGTATCTATTGTCGACGAGAATTTTCTTGCTAACCAACGAAATCTCCAAAGTTATTTGTAGCTCTAGTAGCCAAAAGTTAATCACCCCGTTTGGGGGCCCATTAAGTAAGAGTGATTATAAACACCTAAAATCTACATTTCAGCCACATCGTGTTGTTACTTTAACTCCGCCGCAAGTCACTCCACTTTAAAAAGAAAGCGTTGTTCTCCACTTCACTAAGAACCGCTCTTTTCATGTGCAAGGTGGGATCGGTATTCATGAAAGAGGGCAAGTGCGAATGCCCTCTACCTTCCCCTCTGCTTATCAGAGCCCACTAAACTACCTTGTAATGCCAGATGCAAACATACCTTAACCCTTGAAAGGCCCTTGGGGTTCCTTGTATATGACTCATATTTAGTTTTATAACTCTTCAATTGTAGTTTGATAGATGAGTTATGATACATTTTTATTTACTTACTATCATGATCATTTATTTACTTTGCACTGAAAAGTATTTAGTCAATGTTTCCTTGAACAAATACCACCAAATACGTAATATACTCTATGGCCACAAAGGGCTTTCAGGCCCTTCTAGGGTTAACTTCAAGTTCACTTCAAGTTCAAACTTTCAATGAATGAGCTTGATTTTGTTTGTCTAAGCCCATCATTGCTAAGGTAGGAGGTTCGAAATCCGCACAGGCTCTAAAATTGCCCACCTCCTCAAATGTACACTGTTTGTACATCGGGGGTTTTCATCTTTACAAGGATGTACCGATAGTGTACATTTGAGGAGGTGGGCGATTTTAGAGCCCTATGCCATTTCAACTTCAAAAATTCATAACTAATTCCACAAAGCTCCAAAAATTATGAAACGACTTGGATTAGATGTGACCAATTCCACTTGTCTTTCAAGGAAAATTTACTGAAAAATATTTCGATAAGTTTCACCCCCCTAAAATTTAGTTTCAACTCTTAGATGGGCACTTTATGGACTTCTACCTTACACAAAATAGTGAAATTAGGTTGCCTTACAACAAGAAAGTTACTTTACAAGACATCAAAGGCAACAAATATTTATACAAGTATTTTCTTTTGTACTCTATATAGAGGTTCATGAGTCCCAATTACAACAAGTGAACACCTAATTCAAAAGTAGTGCATTCTTGTACAATAACAGTAAATATTTGTATGTTGTCAAATGTTGAGAAATTAGTGTGGGGCAACCTAATTAATTTCACTATTTTGTATAGTTTCTTTTTTTCGGTTATGAGCCTTCATGAGTTCAAGCATGTCAAGGTAGAATTTGAGTATTTGATTATAGCTAGTTTAATTGCTTCTATGTTTTTCTTGCAATCTTGCAATTTTAAAGCTTGTTTGAGCTTTTGATTGAATGGTCAATGTAATAGTAGAAGGTTATCCCAATTGTTTAGATAGATTGGTCACTAGGAGTTTGTTTATTTTTTTAAGAAAATTGATGTAATCGTTGGGTTAGTTATTGTCATTTGTGCATTTTGGGTGATATGAGAAATATGTGTTCACTCTAGGTCACAACTTCTTAATTGGTCATCCTTGTTTGAACAATTGTCTTTGTCTTTTATTAAGATGAAAATTCAATCATTACAACAACTTTGAACATGTTGTTGAAAAGCCTTGATTTCAAGCCACATTTTTATGTGGCCTCTTTTCCACTTTATAAATGCAATTTAAGAGCTGTATGATGAGTTGGTAATCAAGACTCCATTTGTTGACATGGTGAATTTGTAGATGCACTGGGTATAATGTATTCACAATATTGGTTGGCATGAAGGGCAGAATAAGGCTTTGAGGGTCATCTCAATGTCATCAAGACAACCTATTGCCACCCAAAAGTATACAAGGATGCCAACAAAGTTGAGCATTGGATGCCACTAATTCTCAATGGAGATGACTTAAACTTACATTCAAGCATCTTCTTCAACCGTGCTATGATGCACAATTCAAAGGATGCCATGCAACCACCCTACATTGTGAACCCCCTCACTCATCTGTGGCATATCCTTGGTACAAATTCAATAAAGAGAATCAATCTTTCCTTGAGCACTTCAAGCTTTCAAATTGACCAATGTCATGGTGGTAGGATTTGTAAAAGATGAGCCAATATTTTGGACACCAAATTTTATGAAAAAGTCCAATACAAACTCTTGAAGCACTTGGATGTGTATGGGGATGTTTGACCAAAGGTTTTTACACTTCAAGTTTTTCCCTTTGAAAAAAATATTCTTCATTGGGATTTGGAAAGATGTGAGATGTAGGTGTGGTATAGTTGGTTCGTAAGTATATATTTTTGAGCATTTTGGGAGGCATTTCTAAACTACTTCATCATTAGAGAAAAATAGAGCCTAGTAGAGGTCTCCTTTAGGAATCACTAAAGGGACTTTGGATTACATTAATGTATACTTATGTGCAAGGGGAATGAACTAACCCCTTGTACTTGTCTAGATTGATGATTGCGAACAATCATGACAATAGGGTAGGAAAGGTGTTTCCCATAGGCGAGCAAAAGTTTGTTTACTTGAAATCAAAGCTTTTTTAATCCCTCAAAGTTGTGACTCTTGGTACACTTGCACTTCTAATTTAGAACAAAGTACAAGGCTATTAAAATAAACAAAAAAGGATATATTCATCCAAAGCTCAAACCCACTTACCTTCGGCAAGTCACATGGGATGGCAACATTTTCCTATTAGAAATTGTGTACAATAATAGCTTTCCTACCCTATACTATATAGCCTTGCAAACCTAATTATGGAAGCCCTATACAAAGCTCCTTTTTTTCTATAATCTGACTTTATGACCTCAGTTATTGTCATGGGCTTCAAAGTTCAAAGAATACATGATATCACTACAAGAGGAAGTGGTGTTTTAAGTATAGTCCTAGACATATAGTCCTACAAGTAACTACCTTAAAGGGGTGTTTTCAGTAAAAATTTACTAGAAATACATGTGTGTTTAGTAAATTTTTACTGAAAACACTCCTTTAAGGTCGTTACATGTAGGACTATATCTCTAGGACTATAATTAAAACACCCCTTTCTCTTGTAGCGATCATTGATACAAAATATTATGCACTTATTATTAACATTTGGTTAACAATGTCTTTCGCAATATTATTAATACTTATTTTATGAAATGTTGCTTGTAATCCAATGTCAAGTAAAAGCCAAAAAGAGTTGCCTATGAATATTCACAAAAATGAATGAACAAAACAAAGCATAATAGTTTGATACTGACAACCATAATTGAAGAATAGGATAATAAACAATAGACATAAGATAAATGTCACATTCTAGAAGAACAACACTTTTGTTGTAACCTTCTTGGGAGACATATGAGGATCTTTGACTACACACATTGTACAAATTAAACTACTACCACTTAAATGGTTATTTCACTACAAGAGAAAGGAGTGTTTTAAGTGAGTTTTCAAGTATAGTCCTAGACATAAGATTATAAGTAATGACCTTCTAGGAGATTTTTAGTAAAATTTTACTAAAAACACATGTATTTCTAGTAAATTTTTACTAGAAATCTCCTTAAAAGTTATTACTTATAATCTTATGTTTAGGACTATACTTGAAAACTCACTTAAAACACCCCTTTCTCTTATAGTGTTTGCTTCTACACAACTCAATGAGCCAAAATTGGTCAACTGTTTGATGTACAAATTGTGTATACCAAACCCAAGGTTCCAATTCATTGGAAATCACATGAAAATAACAATAACCATCTAGAGAATGAATTCAAAAATGATTGCTTGTTATCTAGCAACTATTGTAGGCAAACATTGTTAATGCAAACAACAATACAAAACTACAAAAGGTGCTCTAGAATGTTTCAATGCTATGAGGGATGATATGGGAACTCATTTTTAAATTGATCATCATTTTTATTGAAAAATATTACTCCTACAAACAAGGCAAGTGGTTTAGGGTTTGGGGTCTTGACCTTGCATACAAATTTTTTGACAACAATGTCATCCTTCATCTTGTCCACTTGTATGTGCTTCAAAGGAAAAAAGTCATGTCATCATTTTTGGTGGTCAGCAAACAATTTGATAGCTTTCTTAATGTCCATGAACCAAAGTTAGCAAGAAGCATATCAAAGTTAACTCATCTATGTCATGGAACACCATCACACAACAAAACCTTAAGCCTCCATCTCAACACTAGCAAGTCAACTAGACTAGCAAACAATATAGAAGACTTGAATATGTAAGCAATATATTTGCAAAATAGAGCACATGAAACTATGTAGAAGGTTACCAAAGTAGATTACTTAAAGACAACCAATCCTCAAGCTCCTTCTTGAAAAAATCCACCCATAACCATATTGATGAAGAAATGCGTCCATATTGAAGAAAACAATAATAAGTTTTGTACTCACTAGAAGCGTGGAAATCAACTCCATAAATCCTTGAACTTGGTTGGATATCATCTTTTTTAAGGTTCCCTTCCCCAAGAAGCCCCTCCTCCCTAAGGAATTACTTCTAAGTTTGAATTGAGAGTGAAAGGGGTTGAGCTTCCAATGGAGATGCTTCTATGTGAAAAACAACGATCATAAAAAAATTGCCGCCAAAACTCTTCTTTAAGAAAAGAACTTGAAGAATGACTGACATTTCTTGACTAAGTTCTTCCATTGCCAATCAAGCACCTCTAAGAAAGCTTCTACAACTCTTCCGGTAGTGTTAATTTCAAAAGCATATTTTAGAATGTCACTTCTTTTCCAACAAAACTTAGTACTATCGTCAAGGAATTTGATGTCAATGATTTTCTCATCTATATTATGAAAGGTGTGTCGTACGACAAGAGTTTTGTACTTTTTTCAAGAATTCAAGGTTCCATCTTAGTGATGGAGACTTCAAAAAATCATCAACAAAAGCATTCTTACCTAGTATAAACCAACTCTAAACAAATTCTTGTATTGCTTCAAGAAGCTCTTCCTCCAAGGAATGTCTCAAGAAAGCCCTTTTAGTCTTTGTCCATACACTATCATAGAATGTCAAATTTGGGACTTCTAGCAAATGTCAAAGATGTGAAATTGGAGACTTCTTTGCAATTTCTTGCAATTTTTTCCTTTAACATTTGCAACAATTTCCTCTACTACCTCTCGAACTTCCATTTCTTTGGAGGCTCCACACTTGCTACACCATTTTGATGATGCCCTCAAATATGACCTGGCTCCATATTCATCACAAATTGTCATTCCTAATGAAGAAAAACAAAGAATTTTAGATCATTAAATGTTTTCATTTAAATCATTTTTCCAGTACCTAGGTAGCCCCCACTGTCCAATAGTTTTTAGCATCACATTACATCCAAACATTAGGATGTCCATCAAAACATCAAGATTCAACCCTAGTGTCCATCAAGATCCTAAAAACTCCATCTAGATCAACAACATGTCCATCAAATGGATGGCTTGTCCATCCAAGTCAATGGTCCGTCCATCCAATTGACGGACAAGTTGTCAAAAAAATTAAAGATTTTACATGATAAAATAATATAGTTAAAATTTTTAATTCATAAAAAATTTGAAAATTTGTAACTTTCACATCATAGGTCTACACTCTTCAAAACAAAGTCAATACACTCCTTCCTATACAAAGCTTTTTATTTTATTCATATCAAGAACACAAACCTCTCAAAATACAATAAACCCCTTCACTACAAGAGAAAGGGGTGTTTTAAGTATAGTCCTGTACATATAGTCCTATGAGTAACAACCTTAAAGGGGTGTTTTTAGTAAAAATTTACTAGAAATACATGTGTGTTTAGTAAATTTTTATTGAAAACACCCCTTTAAGGTCGTTACTTGTAGGACTATATGTACAAGACTATACTTAAAACACCCCTTTCTCTTGTAGTGCTTGTACTCTTTTGTACATAAAAGATATTGAATTTCAAAGTTTTTACAAATTAAAAGATTATAAATTTTTACTTTTATTTTGGTTGCGGCAACGGGAGAGGGTGAAAAAAGAATCGATCTTTAATTCTTGATGAGATTTTTGTCATTGGTAATGAGTTGTAAATAGTGTTCATGAGGATTTTTCATGGGGAATGAGGTGCAAATTGTCATTTGAAGCAATCTCTTTAGAAGACAAAGAAGGCTGAGTCATGAAGTGAGATTCACTAGCAATGAATTCCTCACAAAAGATGTAATTAATTAGATTAAAGTATATCACCCATTTTGAACCAATGCCCCCATTTCACACAAAGGGTAAACTATTTTTAAAAAGGTGACCTATCCCTACAACTTACTATGGATTTAGGCTAATTAGTTGGCCGATTGTCCGGTCGGCTAGTCTACACAATAGCATCACATACACTGCCAAAAATTAAGTCAGGTTGCATCTTCTCACCCCTATGCTCCAAGTTCATTCTTTCTTGTATTGACACCTGGTGACAGAAACATTGAGGTCCATTGTACAATACTGATTTCAGCAATCATCAAATTTTTTTGTGACAATGGTCAGAGTTATGTTCGTTACATTGAAGACCTCTCCTTATTGCAGCTCGTTGGCGCAATGTATGCAAATACATATCCATCGTAGGAGATCTACAAACTTCTTTAGATCTTGCTATAGATAAGGTAAAACAACCCATTAAGAACTTTTTACCCATCATTGACTCCTAAGAATGACCCTATTATGATTTTCTTTGAGTGATTGATATTTGTACCACATTCAATGTCAGCTAACTAGAATGGAGTAATTAGTGACCACAATAGGAACTTTCAATTTTTTAGTGTTAGTTCATTGCAAGAAGTGCCTTTTAAAGGTCTTCTATGTTAGAAAATATCGTGACCACAATAGGTGAGTAAGATGAGTGTTATGGATCAGTTTTGGTTGGTTTTGGGGTAGTCTACAAACTCTTTTAAGCCGTGATGGGCTAAACACTTAAAAAATTCATAAAAAATTCACAATTTGTCGAAAAAATATAGTTTCAAATACTCTCGCCATTTCTATCACTTGACTTTCTCTAGGAAAAAAAGTAGAAAATTTCAAAAATGACAAGAGGGCAAACCCCACATTAGGTCCATAATGTGTTGTTTTACCTTAAGTCTAGATTAATTGTTTGCTTTTAAGAAATTGTTGTTAAGCTTGTTATGTCAAGGAGACTTGAGTAGTAATCAATTTATCATTCAATTTCCAACATAGTATATAAAAAATAATAATGTATTTCACATTAATTTTGAGATGTGTTGGCAATGTCAATATTGTGTAGAAGGTAATTCCAAGTAATTAGCCACATTTGTCACCATCTTTAGCAATGCGGAAGCATCAAGTTCTAAGAGCTATGCCACTACTCGAGGAAAAAAGAAGTATTGCAAAGTCTAGATTTGAAGGAAGAGAAAGAGGTGCCAGAAATTGTTCAGCAATAGTAAACCTAGTTTGAAAGACATGAATGTTGAACTTAGGTCCACTACTTCTGCAGAGGCAATGCTAAAGACAATTGAAGACTCCTCATATTTTGCACACTAGTACAAACATATAGAATTAATATTGAAGTTTGTAGACAATAGTCTAGTGGTAGATGGAATAATGGAGGTAGAGAATTCTATGCTAACAATGAGTTTCAAGTTCAAGGTAGAGGCAATGTTGTCAAAGTTCAGGGCAATGCTAAAGACAAGTATGACACTTCAATACAAAAACAACTATTAGAGGACATATCCATTGATGGAATCACCAAGGTGTTGGAGTACAAGAAGATCAAAGTCTCATGGACTAAAAATGTTGAACCTTCCCCTGAAATAAATAAGTGTTTCTTAAGTGTACTCTTACAAGCACCTATATATTATCAATTGCTAGTAGGGTTCATACCAAGAAATTGGTGATGATATCATTGGTTGTCCAACTTTAAGTACTAGTTCATTGCATGATGTTATTTTGAAGTTGGGAATTTCTTTATTATCTATTAGTTAGGCAACCTTAATTTTTGGAATTAATAACAATTTGTTGATTGATCATGTTGATCCGTCCAAGGCTTCAATGAATATGGTCAACACTAGTGCCATGGGCTTGGTAGCAATAGCATTTGTTCCCTCCAGCTACATTAGGAACTTCAAGACATGTCAATATGGTGCATTGAAATGCTATCAAGCTAATTTGGTGCTAACCTCCATGCCAACTCAATATCAAAGTGATTTGAAAAATGACACTGAAATGACCTTTATGGTAGAACCTCCCATGACCAACCAAGACCCATGGTCAATACATAGGTAATGGGAAATTTAACAGAGAGATGACCAATAAGTAACCATTAGATTTTTTATTTCCCATCATCTTCCAACCATCACTGTCATGACACATGTGCTTTGTTTTGAGAGCCAAATTAGTCTTTAGATGAGTAGTGATGGAAGAATCTATGTATTAGGGATGAGAGTAGGCCAACTTTTGGCTTCTAAAATTCATTACAATTTGAATTTAAAGAAAAAAAATTATGAAAATTTGACAACACCTATGTAGAATACTGATTAGTATTTTTTGTTATAAATTTTTGGTTGATTTTTTTATGTCTTTTATTGATTTTGACTGGTTGTTTTTGAATTTAGTGTCTTAATTGTGTGTTTTATTGGGCTGATTGAATTCTATTTGGTGTGTTTTTGAATGATGAATGAATGTTGAGTATGTATGTGCTGATTTGGTTGGGTGGTTTCCTAATTGGAATGGTTCGGCTGTCCAACCAAGTTCCAAGTTTTCTTATCTGTAATCCAAATTGGGTGTTGATTTAGTCCAAGTCGGATTGTATGTGGGGTGAGTGTCTAGTCTAGTTGGCTATTTTGAGAGTTAATTCCAATTTGGAATTTTATGTGTAATTGGGTGGTTGCCTTTGTAGTTCCAATTTGGTAGTTGGATGGTAGTTGGGTTGTCTCTTCCAAATTGGTAACCGCTAAGTTTGGAATTCCTATTTGGTCTGATTTTTATTTCATTTGTCTTTACCCACTGATGAGAGTTCCAGTTGGAGTCCCAGCCAAGTAGTGCAGTGTATTTGCATTTATTTTATGTGCATGTTTGTATTTGTGAGTGAGGGAATGCTCATGTTAATTTGGAGTTTTATGTGTGACTATGTGTGTTAATTGATTTAATTGAGTAATGTGTTTGTATGGTTTAAAATGGAGATGTTTGTGTCCTAGTTGGGAAGGACTGGAAGTTGAGGAGATTATGTGTTAATGTGAAATTTAAATATGTGGTGGTTGTGTTGTGAAGAAGATGGCAAAGTGATTTAATTGGAGATTTATGAGAACCTAGTTGGAAGTTGTAGTGAGGAGAATTAAATATTCCAACTAGGATAAAGAGAAAAATAAAACATAATAATAAATAAAAATAAAAATGTATGTTTGGGTGATGAGAATGAGTGTGGAAAATGTTCCAAGTTAGAATGTTGTGAAATAATGAGTGGAACTAGTTAGAGATTTCTAAGAGGACATTGATTGTAATAGTGATTTAATCACCAATTCAGAAATAAAAATAATAGAGTATTTAAGCTGAATTGGTGTATTTGATGGAATGTGACCTGTACTAATTTAAGTCAACATCCAAATTAGGTTTGCAGTGTCGTTGTAGTTATGTTTTTGGGTATGGAATTCCAAGTTGGGTTATTGGACAAGTCAAGATATTTGATTTTAGATATAGAACCTATTAGCATAGAAATATCCTACTTGACCGTATCCCTTGGAACGAACTTATTATACTAATAGGATAGTTTCCAATTTGGTCATTATCTTTCTTCAACAACCCATCATTTATATCTCTCTACATGGCAAATTTTAACAACACATTCTACTACTCCAAATCATGCACAAAATGCTTAAGTGGTTGGTAATGGGTGGTTCTACTATACTGTCAAAATGGCATCAAACTAGACTGGCCCAACTTTTCTAATGTAGGTCCACCATTGAATTGGAAATAATGACCCCAAAACACAAAACATGGGCCACTTTCTTTGTTGACCATTTTGCATTAGAAGTTACTCGCAAGTGACCCAAGGTTTGCTTACTTTGGAGAGCCAACAATGTAACTGCAAACAATGAACCTGCACTGTTTGCAACCGTTGATAATTGTGTGAACTCTATTTTAATTAGGGTGGAGCTAATTTAGCATGTTGCTCTAGTCTTAAAATTTTCTTGGAAGAGTACATTGGATTGATCTTGATCAAATCTAAAGTTTTCTTTACCTCCATTGCTATTTACTCAAGTATTGAGTTCAATATGACATTCAAGTTGCTATAAAATGTCTAAACTTCAGAGAAGGAGTAAGGTAGGAGGCTTGAACTCCGACTAGGCATTAACCCTTGAAAACCCTTGAAAGGCCCTTGGGGTCCCTCTATATGACCCGTATTTTGCTTTATAACTCTTCAATTGTGGTTTAATATATGAGTTATGATATTTTTTTTACATACTATTATAATTATGAATTTACTTTGTACTGAAAAGTATTTGGCCAATGTTTTTTTGATCAAATACCACCAAATTCATAATATACTATATAGCCGCAAAGGGCTTTCAAGCCCTTATAGGGTAAAAGGCGATCAAGACTCAAAGGTTCATTTTTCTTTCTGCAATGTAGCAACTCTGCACATTTTAGGAGGTGGTCACTTTAGATGACTACAAAAGACCATTTTTTTTCAACTTCAAAAATTTGTCACTAATTTCACAAAGCCCCATAAGAATATGGAATGACTTGGGTTCAATACCAATTTCACTTGTCTTTCAAGGAAAATTTACTGAAAAATATTTCAAGATGTTCCACCTCCCCCAAATTAATTCCAACCCTTAAATGGGCGATTTATGGACCTCCTACCGTTGTTCATGCTTTGTAAATTTCTTTCTCCTATTTGGCTTTCTAAAGTTTGTAGCAATAGTGTTATTTGTGTGTGTAGTATCAAAATACATCCATGTCCCATGTCATTTTGCAGAATTGATACATTAATAAAAGATTTACATAATTCTACACTACTTGGTGCAATTATGCCCTGGTCAAGGAAGCCAACATAATTAACCCCTACAGGTTTCTGACTATGTTTTCACCCAAAATGCTCCAAAATTGCTATTTGTAGTACAAATACCAAATTTTGGAAGAAAAGAACATTTTTCAACACATGTAACCATAGGATCTTACAGTACACTGCTTTGAGAAGATGTGTCAGAAATTTCAGAAATTTCACACATTTCTACCTTGTACATTGCAAGATATTAGCATTTGAATTGACAAGAATCCCTTTTTTAGCCCTTCAAATATCTGAGCAATTGCACTTCAAAAGGTCATATTAGGTGATTGCAAGAAACACTTGTCCTATTTCTTGTCTTCTTGCCCTTGGACAAGTGTCTTTGTGCTCATAACTTTGGCATTCTAAGTCTATTTGGCGTGAAATTTGGAAGGAAGCCAGATGTGGAAGTCATTCCATAATTTTTTCAAATTTTTTCAAATTATTTTACTATTTTTAACTTGCCCCCAATTGGATGTCTATTTGGGCCATTTGGGAGGGGGAAGTAGTACTATTTTCGACCCAAAAATGCGAATTGGAAGCCACAAATTGGATATGTTGGAGTTGTACTACCTTTTCAAAGACTGACAAAGAGTTTTTGTGAAAATAGCAATATGTCGAGTGCACACATGGGGTCAAAGTGACCTTCCTTTGCACCAAGGCTACAAAGAGGGAAAAATTTTCCTATATGAATTTTTTGGTGCAATGGGAGTGCAATCTTTTCTAGAAAAATGGCTTTTTTTATGGAAATTTTTTGAATTATTTTTGAATTATTAGAAATGAAAAATTTAGCAAACCTTCTTTTTGCTATTTTTTGTTGTTAGTGGCTTCTATAATACTCTATAATACTACATATTACTAAATCAATGGTCCAGATTCACAAGCGCATTTTTGACGCACGAAATTGGTAGGTCTTCATAGTACTGCCAATACTACAGCCAAAAACTACGATTTTGATCAAAAAATGTGAAGTATTTCTTGCAATCACCCTATTATTATGAAAAAAACATCCAAAATGGTTGTAACTCTTTGGATTCATTCTTCAAGGCAAGTTGGCTACATACTTGAAATTTTTTGGATCATGTGGAATTGTACAACATATAGGAAAAAATTAGTAAGCAGAAAGAAGTAGAGAATGATTCAAAATAAGAAATTGTTAACAATTTATTTATGGAATTGAAAAATGCCAATCCCAATGGTTGTAATGTTCTAATAAACAATCTACACCTAAAGCTTTTATTTTTTTTCCAGAAGTATTGAAAATTGAGTTAAATAAAGTTCTTCAAAATTTATTTTAGAGTAGAGATTCCATGACTACAAGCAAACTACCCACAACTAAAACTCCTCATAACTTTCATCTCATAAATAAAAAAACGAATGATTCAAAAGCTTTCCACATATATATAGAGAGAGAGAGAGAAAAATCTAGAAAATCAATTTCAAACTTTTATTTATTATTGGAATGATTTTGAAAGAACTTTTTTTTGCTTCCCATGTTGGTTGTTGAACAATGAAAACTACATATCATACAATAACTTTTTAACCATATATTCAAAAGTAATGAAAATTGTTGGGCCTTAAAGCTACCCCTTGGGCACATATTGTGTAAAAATTTCAAAGAAACAAAATAGAAATTCTATTCTTAGTGAGCTCCCCAAAATTGCTATGTTGCCAAAAAACTTTGTTTGGTCCTTTAGGGGTTAAAATCTAGAGGTGCTAGGAAGGAATATTATCTAGAATTCATACAGTCTTAATACATTTTATGTGAATGTGAGGTATTTCAAAATCCGGATCCCTTGCCCTATCTAGTGTATAGTATAAATTAGAGTATTTTGCATTGTATTACCAAGTAATGGTCCTTCCCATATTGAGAAGGTATTAAACTTTGCTAGATGAATGGGAAGAATTCATTAATTAATTCAAGGAATAGGGTTGGTTGAGAAGCTATTAGTAAGACAATTTTGTTCACTAGAGGAGTCCCCTTTTCAAAGATGTAAAACGAATCCCTACCTCATTGGCAAACAATGTTATACCTATGCATTGTTACCAGTTGTATGGTTTATATGTTCATACATACAATATGGTCATCTTCAAATATACCCTTAGGGATTTTTGTTATAACAATTCAATTATAACTTAATCATTTAATGCCTTCGCATCTAGAGAGATGTAGAATACTGATTAGTATTTTTTGTTATAAATTTTTGGTTGATTTCTATGTGTTTTTTTAATTGTTTTTGACTTGATTGTTTACATATTTTGTGTCTTAATTGTGTGATTTATTGGGTTGATTGAATTCTATTTGCTATGTTTTTGGATGGTGAATGAAGGTTGAGTATGTATGTGCCGATTTGGTTGGGAGGTTTCCTAATTCAAATGGTTCGGCTGTTTAGCCAAGTTCCAAGTTTTCTGGTCTGTAATCCAAATGGATGATAGTTCTGTCCGAGTCGGATTTTTAAGGGTGTGGTTGTCAAGTCCAGTTTGTTGGTTGGTGAGTTAATTCCAATTTGAAATTTGGTTTATATTAAGGCGGTTGTCTTTGCAGTTCCAATTTGGTAGTTAACCGATGGTTGGGTTGTCTCTTCCAAATTGGTAACCGCCAAGTTTGGAATTCCTATTTGGTCTGATTTTTATTTCATTTGTCTTTACCATTTGTTGAATGAAGTCCAGTCGTGTCCCATCTTGGTGGAGCTGTGTATTTCTTTGTTGTGGAAGTGTTTCCAAATTGGATATGTGTGTGTGTGTTATTTGATTAGATGCGTGATGTCAGAATGTTTTGGTACTTTGTGTTAATGTCTTGGTTGAATGTTTTCTATTTGGAGAAGTTTGTGTGAAGTAAACTAAGAAGGTGAAATGAAGATGGATGGAAGCTGTGAAGTAAGTGAGAACCTAATTGGAAATTCTAGAATGACAAAGATTAAGTATTCCAATTAGGGAATAATAATAATAATAATAATAATAATAATAATAATAATAATAATAATAATAATATAAATAAAAATATGAATGTAAGAGTGGAAGAAATGAGAAGTGAATGGAGGATAAAGAGAAAAAAGTATTATATGTAATGGTGATTTGATCACCAGTTGATTAATCAAATTAAAATTACATACCAATTGGCATTGTGTGTATGTGTACAATTTATGTGTTGTGATTATTGATGAATTAATTATGAAAGTGTGATGTTGAAATGATGGAGAATAATTTGTGTGTCCAATCCAAGCTGGTTGATGATGATTTATGTTAAGTGAATGTTTCCAAATGGGAAGTCTATTTGATGGAATGTGACTTGTACGAATCTAAGTCAACATCCCAATTGGGTTTGCAGTGTTGTTGTAGTTATGTTTGGGGGTATGGAATTCCAAGTTGGGTTATTGAATAAGTCAAGATATTTGATTTTAGATATAGAACCTATTAGCATAGAAATATCCTACTTGGCAGTCTTCCTTGGAACGAACTTATTATACTAATAGGATGATTTCCAAATAGGTCATTATCCTTCTTCAACAAGAGACTCACCATCTATTTCATTGTATTTTGAGTGAAGGGAAAATACAATAGGCTTCAGGTCCAAAAAGATAGACTATATTGAAGGCAAAAAAAATTCAACCATGCATACTATAGTTAAGTACATTTTCCAAATGTCAAAACACTAAGTCAAAAAAAATGTTGAACATGATAAATTAGGAAGTGTTGTGTGGTTCTAAAATAAGTTGTTGAATACTATGGAATAAATCCATACTTTTAAGTGGTGAGCTACAACCTTGGAGAATGAGTCAAGTGTATCCACAAAAAGGCCACTATGATAGAATTGATGACTTCTAGTCATTATTCACCAGACGGAGTGGTGTGCACAATTCAAGTGGTAGTTGTAGGATTTACGTGTTAGTTGTGAGATTTAGACATATACTTTGAAATACCAAATAGTATTTAGATATAGAATTTCCAATGCCAAATGAATATTTCTATTTATTCCTAATTGCTGAATCTATAATTTCAGGCTTTATATTGTTTAGGCAATTAAATACCTTTGATTGTTCCAAAAAATATTATGGGCAATTTTGAAGGTTGACTATTGAAAACTTTTATTATTTTCTAAACAAAGATAAATATTTGATTTCTATGAGGTCTTGAAAGGCATTTATGTACCATTAGAAGAAGCATATGATACATTTGCAAAACAAACATTCACGTTCCCTGGGATCTTCAATCTTAGCATCCATCCACCTTTCTACTTCATTCTTCTTCGCTTGGGACCTAGACTTCTTTCCCATCTTTGAATTAGAAATAAAAAATATCTATTAAAATGCTTTTCAAATGTTAATTACAAGAGCCATTTCAATGACAAATGTTTCATAACATTCTCACATGTTCTATGGTTTAGGTCTATTAATATTTTATAGGAGCACATGTATAGGTAAGTGAAAGTGATAGACATACATATCATACAAATGTAGAGAAGTATGATAATAGGATAATACTTCAAAGCATCTTGTGATGCTGCAAGGTTTGTCATAGCAACACTCAACCAAGGCATCGCCTACCTAGAAATATGGCTTCAACTTTTTAGGACTTCAAAACATCTTGACATGCTATAAAGTAATGTTATAGTATGTCTCAATCAAGGTCCTTGTCAATTTCATTAACATTGTTTCTAAATGAACCTTTCCTAAAAATGTGTGTGGAAATAATTTTTTATAATGAATTGACCATCATGAATCCTCAAAAGGTATGGGATAATTTGAAGATGAGAGCTTGACCACTCTTTGTCAAAATGCAGAAATTGCACTAAAAGTAGAATTTCATGCCTCATTTTAGCATAGTAGAATATATTTTTTCAAAAAACTTTGAGTTAGAAAATGGTGGGTATTTAAGCTAAGTTTTATTTCTAAAAATCTATTTGAGGTTTTGAGACTACAACTAAAAGTTATGGACAAATTTCAGAGAGGGGTCGGAAGGGACATTTTTTTTGACAATTTCAAACATTCTCTTTGAAATTTGTCCACAAATTTTGATTGGAGGCTCAAAATCTCAAATGGATTTCTATAGATGAAATTTGTCTTGATTTCACAACTTTTTTCAGTTCAAAGTTTTTTGAAAAAGTTATTTTACTATGTCCAAATGAGGCCTCAAAGTTCTACTTTGAGATTATTTGAAATTATGTGAATATTTTAAGAGAAAAATGAAGAAAACTCATATCAAGTATAAAATAGATTAAAAAAAATCTGAAGTTTTCACCATAGGGTAGTAGGATACCATTATATTATAGTGCATAACATTATGGTAGAAGTGAAAGTTATTGTGTTACTCTAAAGTTAAAAAATCAACAAATTGTGCCCAAATTTTATATTTCCAATCAAATCTAAAAAATTATGTAGACCAATTTCATTTTTTTCAAAAACATTGTTGGTACTCGAGAACTAGGCCTCAACTCTAGTTGTATTTGAAGGCTAAGATTGAAGTGGAGTTGCTATAATTGTTGTGTACCAACTACATTGGCCATCCTCCTTGTAGTTTCTATGGCTTCTAACAAGCATTCCCCTTCACCCCAACATACGTCTAAACCCTTGTGTCATATTCCTAGTTGAACACAAGCTTTGTATAGGCACATAATCTTCAATTTTTCTGAATTTTTTTTATTAATTGCTAAATTTTCAACTTACTCTTCCCCCCAACCCCACAATCCCACACATTTCACGTTGATTCCATGTGTGTTACATAACCCCTAAGTGCCTAAGCCTTTCCAAGTGTATTTTGACTAAGAAAAAAGAGCATTGGCTTGTAGTTATCCTCAATGAAGCAAATTGTGTTTTTTTTGAAATCTAACCATATAGATGTTAATAGGGCTTGTTTATTAGTGAACACATAAATTTTGAGTGCAAAATTTCCTAGGAGTTGTGATATTATACCAAGGGAAATGAACATTTTCTATTTTTAGTATGTAGTCTTTGTCCACAATGTTTCAAAAATTTGCACATAGATATTTTTTGGGATTGGAGGTAACATGAACAACTTCAAAGAGTGTTAGCACACTAAAATGCACTTCCAAAAAACTTCATTTCACATGAAAAACATCAAAATCATTTCACAATCCACCTTGTAATTGTTGAAATGCAATTTTTGTTTTTTAGTAGAAATTGCAAATAGCTTCAAATAAACACTTGCATGTTGAAATTTTCAATGGTGAAAATCATGAAAAGACTTTAAACTTTTCATTGGGACCATTCTCAAAGCAAATGGATAAGTACAATTTCTTAGATCTCAAATCAAATGAAATTGCCAAACTTTGCATAAATTCGGGAAATAAAGTAAAATTAGCAAGCTTTACACTCCACTTTTAGAACACATATGCCTTTGAAGACCTTTCAACAATTGAATATGTACTTTTTTCAATGAAAAATGAAATTTTCTGTAGTTAAGCCTCAAAACTGCCCGAAATTTTTTTTAACCGATCACAGGAATTTAATTCCCCACACAGAAATGGGCCTGAAATTTCAGATCGACCATGTATGGTCATGGAGGCAGTTAGGGGATAAATGGAGCTCGAACATAAACCGTACGCCATTTCTGGCCATCTCTGTGTAAAGAGTTAACTTGGACATGAAATGGACCAATTTATTTTATCTTACCCAACAGGTTAACTTATATCCGTTTACAATTCATTCACTTCAGTCTGATTGTCAGTGTTGAATGCTTATGATTCACTCACAAATTGTCAGTAAGTTATTGGCAAAATGTATGATTGGTCTGAGATCATATTGACTCTACTAACTTCGTTCACATACCGTACCCGGTAACTTAATTAACTTACAGTGAGGTCGAGATTCTGGACAATGCTGCTTTTTTTTTAAACACATGAAACAGATTTTTTTTTTTTTTTTTTTTTTTTTTTTTGACACAAATGAAACGAAATTTCATTGCACAAGGGAATAAATACAAACAGACCAGCCACAAGTGGCCTGGCCCAGGAACACACAAAAGAGACGACAATCACTACCGGACTGGCACATGAAACAGATTTTCATTGCAATGGTCTTGAGACTCATTTGTTCAAAAAAAATATATTGGTCTTGGGACTGTAGTAGAGAGGAAGTATTGGACATATCTTAATGACAAGTCGTCCTTCTCTATACGTTTTGGTTGATCTAAGCCAGGGTTATAACTTAATAAGAGAGAGAATTTAGAAGAAAAACAAAAATAAGAAACATGACTAACTTAATAACACTCTTTGACGGAGGACGTCAAATCCTCCATTTGAACTGGGCCCACAGGGGTAGATTTACCTTGGGAAAAATCCAGGAATTTTTTATTTTTTGCACATTATTTTTTTTGGCAAATTCTAAATTCATATTTGCAATCAGAGACCCCAAATTAACAGCTTGGGTGGATTGCCCCCTTGCTCGTCTCCAAGAGAAAACCCTGAAATTTTTTACTTTTCACACATGATAAAATTTGCAAATTTTGAATTCATATTTCCAATCAGAGGCCCCAAATTAGCTAGAAGAGGTACAAAAGATAAATTAATGAAGGACAAAATAGGGGGTCTTTTTTTTTACATGCACCCCTGAATTGACTTGGGGGGGATGAGTGAGGGGGTCAATCCACCCTGGATAGATTAACTAGGGGAGGTCCAATAGATCCCTTGGACATGGCTCAAAATAGGGGGCATTTTTTACTTTTATCCTTGGATAACCCACAAAATTATCCTATAGGGTCCAATTCAAATGGAGGATTTAACATCCTACCTCTTTGATTGATGTCCTACCCACTAGGCAAGTGACAAAAATGTTAAGCTTTAGTATCCTTGAAAACCAGGCTTAGTAAAGTAACTCCTGCTACTTGTGAGTTGTTCCTCTATATATCCCTGCAAATTCTTACCTACAATGCATCCCCTCTATTCATGAGAATCTAGAGTTGCTTTTGGATACACCTTTTTTCAAGAATTTGAAGATTCATAGTTTTTTGATAGAATGTCCAAAAAATGCCCATGAAGAGAATTGAGAATATGCTTTTGACTTCTAATAAGATCAAGCTAAAAATGAGGCAGCATAATAAAAGGAACAATGCTAAATTGCTTATTTGGAAGCAATTGGGGTATTACTTCATTATACAACAATGAGTATGAAAATGATATGCATGAGAAAGAGCCTAAGGAGATTTTGAATTTGTGAATGAAGCCTTAATTTTGAGTCACAAAAGCCACATGTCATAGTGAACATTTATTCATTAACCCCTGAAGGACCAAATGACCATTGAATGTACATAGATGATCTCAAGTAGGTGTGTATGAAGTCATTTTTTAACAAGTGTTCTTCAAATTTGACACAAGGTGTGAACATGTATCTCCTAAGTGGGAATATAATCTTTTTTCCAATTGGGTGCGTGGATCAAAAGTTAAGATGCCTTCAACTTTTAGAGCAGCTTAGGTAGCTTCGGGCAACATGTGCAAAACTCTTCCTATAATTTTGAAATTTGGAAGGCATGTAATTTATATGATACAAGTTACACATGTCCAAAAAAATAACCATTGTAGTGTAAAATTCTCACTCTAAGAGAAATTAAAGTTTGTTGGCCTTGTTGGACAAGGACATTTTTTTCTTTTAACTTCAAAAGTAATAATGTTCGGTTAAAGTGTTTTTCTCTTTGCCTTGAAAAGTCGTAGTTTTTCATAATTTGTACCCCAAATGTGCCTCAGTCCTTTAGGGGTTATGAACATGCCCCATTTGATAGCATTTCTACTAGTGCTCAGTCCATACTCATTGAGAAGAAGCTACCTCAAAGAACATATCTCCTTGGAAGCTTTAGATTTAAACCCTGAAGGACCAAGCTACATTTTTTTGACAACATAGAAATTTTGGACAACTCACTAAGTATGGAATTTTCATTTTCTTCTTTGAGATTTTCACAAAATATGTGGTGGTCAAAGAATACCTTTAAGGTGAAACAATTTTCATTACTTTTGACTGTATGATTAAAAATTTATTTTATGATATGTATTTTTTTCTAAACCAAGTACTTTGGGCATACAACAAAAAATCATTTTCTTAAGAAACAAAAATTTGAAATTGGGTGGTTCTTTAGATTTACTTATATATGTGTGCAAAGCTTTTAATCATTCCATTTTTCTTAATAATAATATGAAAGTTATAGGAGTTTTAGTTTCCAAGCACTTATGGAATCTCTTCTCTATATTAAACTTTGAAGTCCTTCATTTAAATCAATTTCAATATTTTGGGAAAAAAATTAAATGATGGGATGTAGATTATTTAATATTACAACATTACAACATTACAACCATTGGGATTGACATTTTTCAATTCCAGACCTAAATTCTCAACAATTTAGTATTTTAAATCATTTTCTACTTTTTTCTACTTAATAATTTTTTCAAGCATGAATATAAAATATTATTTTTGTTGAAGTTTTTAATATGTGTATTTCCAACTTATTTCTTCAATATATTATGGAGAGTTGCAAGCTGTAGGATCCATACATTATTGGGTTAAAAGTTTGAAAGATAAAATCTAACCATTTGGGAAGAGTTGATAAATACTTCTTTTTGAAAAACCAAGCATCATGATCTTGCAATTGATAAGGTTTTTCAATTTGAAATTTTAGGAGGGTATACTCTTACTAGTTAACTAAAGGTTCCCACAGTTGAATTTGTTAGGAAATGTATATACATGAAGATTTTAGCCTTGCTTTGGAGACTAGTATTTTTAAGTAGTTCTAAGACTCTAAACATGAAAGAACTTTAGGGGTTATTTTCTACTCATAACAATCAACTTTGTCAAATAGTTGCATATTCTATACACTTTGTACTTCCCTAAATAAATGAAACAAGATAGGAATCCTAGTGCAAAGTAAGTTAACCCCTAAATGATGTGACGGACATTTTTTGTCCAATGAATGATAAGGAATTTTCCTGTGTAGGACAAAAGTGCAACTATTCATCCTCAAAATTAGGGGTTTAAAGAAGAGATCTTCTACAATAGTTTGACTCCTAATGAACATTTTTGTTTTTTCTAAAGTAGATGATGTCACACGGTTCCAAAATGGCTAATTTCCATGGTCACCAGCCCAACATTCAAGAATCAAGCTTAGTGCAAAGTGGAGTAGAGGAGATTGTTACTTCTTACTTCTTGCTATTGTCTATCTATCGGGGAAACTGAAGCGTTTTGAGTGTCTTAACCCTTAAAGGACGGATTGGTGACCGTGGAAATCCTCCCTTTTGAAACCGTTGTTGTGTAGAGAGATGTTTGCATCATGAAATCACGGGGATCTTGGCTGCAACCGAAAATGACTGAAGAACACAAGTAGATGTATTCGTGTAAAATCTTGAATCTTCTAAACTGTCGTGGAACTGTTTCTCGTTGATCTATTCTGAAATGGACTTTAAATGGATATAATGGTCAAGGTAGGTGATAAGAAACCACAGGCCTCGAACAGGTAAAATAGAATAGTCAGACTATGAACTAAACTATCTGAAGGATTGGCTCCTAAATTTCAAACTCCCGGTAACCAGTAAACGTGCCTCATCATGAGAACAGAGCAAGTTTCGACCCTACGGGTTATCAACCTCACTTCGTCACCACGACACAAAATGAAGCTAAGCAATGGTTTGACCCATGCTGCCCACAACAACAAAGTTTACAAAGAAATTGAAAGCCACAAGCCACAACACACAAGTCTTTAAAATCTCCTCCAAACTCCAACTCCTTAGCTGAACTTTGATTTGATGCCACCAACGTTCTACAAGTCCAAATGACATGAGTGATAGCTTTTTGAAAAGCTAACACAATTCTCCACTCATCCTCCAAAATTCAAATCAATCTAAAACTTTGGCCAACTTCTATGGCTGCTTGAAGCTTCAGCCTTTGAAATTGAGGGCAATAGATCCTTTATCACTTTGACACTCACAACTCACTCATACAAACTACAAATAAAATGAATGATAGCTTTATGAAAAGATAACAAAATCTCCTTCACTCTCTCTAGTTTGGGTTGCAAATAAAAGACCTATCCGTATTCTATGGTCATTCAAAGTCTTTGCCCTTCTATATAGAAGGCAATAGACCTTTCTCCGCTTAAACTAACACAACTTTTGAATGACAACTCCAAATCCAACAAGTGAGATTAATTAGAATCACAACACCATGATACACAACTTCTTCAATTTTCATTTCAAAATTCATAAAACTCAATACACTATGGCTCTTTAAACATTTGGGGCTTACAAACACAACGAGAGAGACAATGAATAGTGCCCCCCGTTTTTCTCTACCTTATCTTCTATCTTAACCACACAAGTCTAGTAGACTTTAGTCTATACCTTGTCTATGTGGCTCCCCTATCATCCATTGGTCATCTATTTTGACCATTAAATTCATTTTACATCCTTAGTTATGAGATAAATCACCCCAAAGTCACTAGAAGACAAACTATTTGTATATTTCCTTCCTACATCTTCACACATATAAAATGAACTTTGAAATTACTTCTAAATACAAAATAAAGGAATTGAAATTTAACATATGTCTACTAGAAATAAAAAATAGAGTTTCAATCGAAATATCACTTCATCTTTAAAAACTTGAGGATGTGTTTGATGGTAGTTGCTATAGTCATATTCTGCATAGTATGCCTTAGTTAAAGGATTGACTAACCCTTCTAATCAACATTGGTAGCCACAACTCCCCTCGACAAGCCTAGCCATATAATAATATTAGTCAACATTAAGACTCTCAAAACACCCTTCGAATGTCACTTTTTCGACTCCCAAGTTCAATACATCCAATCTGCAATAAAATCATCAACGCTCCAATATTGCACTAAAGGTTTTTGTGCCATCGTTGCTCTAATTGAGGTTGTCATGGCGGTCGAGAAGGCTCAACTTCTTCTTGTGAACACTCATGTGGCAATGCGAGACTCATTGGCAGAAGAGGTTGATCCGGCAATTGTGACAAGGGAAATTCAAATTCAAACTCCAATTGAGGTTCTTCATTTTGAGACTCAAAAAAAATCCTCCAGTTCAACATATTAAAATCCAAAGTAAAAAAACAAAGAGAACTACATCAATTTCCTGAAGCTCTTCAATGATCCTTCCTCTTTATAGTTTGATAAGAAAAAGGTGTCATCTTGAAGCTCCTTCAACTAACGTAATATTTCACACTACGTTATTGTAATCAAATCCATCCCAAAACATGTAAATATACATTTTTACATATTGCTCACATTTACAATGCGATACTGCATGACATCATCTACTTTAAAAAAAATCAAAAATATTTATTGGAAGTCATACTACTATCAAAGACCTACCCTTTTCTCACAAAATTATGAGGATGAATAGTTGTAGTTTTGTCCTACATGGAGAAATTCTTTGTCATCCATTGAAAACAAAACATCCACTTTGATGTTTAACCCTTAAAGGACCAGGTGTGCAAAATACAATGTTGCAGGAGCCACATGGTGGCCTTATGGTCCTTTTTAGGGGTTAATCCCTAAAGGACCATTGTCCCCTCGAGAGACAAAACAAATTTCGGGCAAGTTCCTATGACTGCAATTTTTAGTGAAACTTTTTTAAACTTTTTCATAAGATAGAAAAATTGATTAGCTTTGAGGGAATATAATTTTTATTTCAATTGGAGCCCAAGAGCAAAAGTTATGCCATCTTAAACATAATTTTCACGTCACCAGGCAGAAAAATAAATTCACAAAAATTTGAAATTAAATTTTTAAGTTTTTTTCTCTTATTGCATATATTTTTGTCTACATGCGAAGCTTTGATTCATTCCATTTGGATTTGTGATGTGAAAGTTCTAAACAATCTTGTTTTTCGGGCAATATGAGCCTCTTCTTAAAAAAACAAACTTTGAATGCTAATATCTTTCAATTAGTATGGTAAAATTTCATGAAAATTTTACCACTTGATTTTAGACAAGTAAAGTACACGATTCTACGGTTAGATTCTAAAAAATATATTTTAAAAAATTTTTAGGATGAATGCAGCAGAAATGACAGTTTTGCATATTTTTTCACAGAAAATTGGCCTTGATCCTTTAGGGGTTAAGGGTTAAGAAGTTCAACAATTAATATTAACTTATTCTACTTGCTGTTGATTGCCGACCAGGTTGCCTACCTGCTTGCCTGCCTGCCTGCCTGCCTAGCAACTTGGCCTGTACCCAGAATGGCCACTTGAGAGGACTGCATACCGGTATATGATAGATAGGCCTAGATTAAATTACTGCAACTTTGAAGTGGCAAGAATAGCGAAGCATGATCGTTCTGAGAACGCAGGGCCATGTGAGCGGAGTTCAGTTTGTGTAAGTCAAGCTTCTGATAACTTACATCCAGGTTTGCACTCCACGGTACGTACGTACATTTTCTCTCGAGTGGCCACTAGAACCAGGGAATCTGGACAACTGTTTTGATGCAGTATTACAAAAAGAGCTCGTTCAGGAGATGCACCAGTGGCTGAAGCCTCTGGAGCAAAAAGCATACAAACAGTACACTACCATAATAATCACATGGAAGCCCTCTGTCGGTGTGGACTAAGGGCCTCCTTTCATGTATCATGAATGGGGGAAACTTCACAGGGAGTGCTATAAGGTAAAACAGCCCATTACGGACCTAATGGGGGTGTGTGTGTGTGTGTTTGCCCTCTTGTCATTTCTGAAATTTTCCACTTTTTTTTCCAGAGAAAGTCAAGTGATAGAAATGGCGAGAGCATTTGAAACTGTATTTCTTTTTGACAAATTGTGAATTTGTTATGAATTTTTGAAGTGTTCAGACCATCACAGCCTGTAGACTATCCCAAAACCAACCAAAACTGATCCATAACACTCATCTTACTCACCTCTTGCGGTCACAATATTTTCTAACACATAAGACTTGAAAAAGACACTTCCTACAATGAACTAAGAGCATTTGCAATACAGCCGAGAATAGGCCCAGTATCGGCATTGTAGAGGGTGCTTTGGCATTTCTAATTAAAACCTGGCTCCAATGCAACCGTTAAGGGGCCCTTCACCACCATTGCCTTGGTATGGAACCACTTGGGATCGGCAAATTTGCAAAATGTGAAGGGCTCGTGAGTTGTCCCTTGTAGGAATAGTCATTATTGTCAACGCTTTTCAAGCATTGGTATGTGTGCTAATCAATTCTACCTTCCCTTGTTTCCATGAAAAGTCTCCTTTCATTGTAGATTCTTTTTTTTCTTTCTTTTTATAATATGGAAAAGTCCACTTGACATTTGGATTACCGGCTTTGCATTGGGTCAATTTTCCCAAAGAAAAATCCGGCATTATGCAGGCCTCGTGGAATGGCTCACCATTTGCAGTTACAGGGCTTGTATGCTGAGTATACATTGTAGATGCTCTAAGAGCAGCTCCAATGCATACACTATTACAAGCACAGTATCCAAAATTTGAAGAGGAGGTAGGTGGACCTCATTCTATGTCGACAACTTTTTTTTAAAAATTGCCCCAATGCAAAGTCGGCAATTCAAACCGCAAATGAACTTGATCACATTATGAAAAGAAGGATAAAGAAGATTCTACATTAAATATAGATTTTCATGCAAAGTAGGAGAGCTCAATTTTATTAGCACGCAAAACAAGGTCAAAAAGGGATGACATTAATGACTTTGGCTAAAGTGTGTCACCTTGCAGGCTCTTCATATTTCTTCAAAATGCCAAGCAGTGGATGGATTATGACGAGCCTTGGAATATTTAGTTACCAATGCTAGTAGCATTGGGGTGTGTTTTTTTAGTTCCCTCCATCATCTAACTTTGGCGTACATGTTTCAGTCCAGCATTGGAGCTTCTCTAACACTAGAAAATTGAAAGTTCCTATTACAGTCATTAATTATTCCATTCCAGGTAGCTAAGACATTGAATGTGGCCCAAATCTCAATAACTAAAAGAAAACCATGATGGGTTCATTCTTAGGAGTTTGCAATGGGTAAAAGGTCCGTAATGGGCTGTTTTAACTTACTCACGAACTCGAACGGCCTCCAGAGTTGAAAATTTGATGGCCTTAGTAATGTATATCACAAGAGCACAGTGGCAGTCCATCTTAGAATTTGAAACAACTTGGAGTCCTTGATTACACTCAGTAGGCAACTAAGTTAGTTGTTCTATAGAATGTAACACTCTATTATACAGAGTACCTAAGGTAGGCGAACCCAATACCAACAATTGACCTAATACCACCCCAATGTAGGACCCTTGTTGATCTTAGAATGAGAATCTATGACAGAAATATATGCCTTAACTTCACAATAAGTGAATTCTCATTCTAAGATCAACAAGGGTCCTACATTGGGGTGGTATTAGGTCAATTGTTGGTATTGGGTTTGCCTACCTTATTAGTTATCCAGGTACCATACGTGAGGGTCTGATTGGGCACCTGAGTGACGAAATTGAACCTCCATGTCAGATTCTAAGGGGGCCACGTCACCTCACACCATTCAAGAGATGACATGTGGCACTTCTTTTTAATACAAAAAACGGCTTAATTTCTGCTGAATCTGGCCTTCAGTTCCTGTAGGGTATGTATCCCCACTCTTGTAAATTTAACTCCACTGGTCTGGTAAATTGTGCAGCTGTACTTATCAGTCGGTGGTTACCCTTGTGCTGCATTATGCACCCACTCTGGCAGATAACGATGTGCATTACATTGGATGTAAGTTTCAGTGTGAGGAAGAAATTAAGTGGAGCTACGACAGCTCCTATCCTATCTGGATTCAAGGTAAGGTAGAGGTTGAAATAACTTAGAGATGGTCAGGGGGAATTCAAACCACCATCTCTCTCAACAATCAACAGGTTAAGTTATTTATTGGTCCTCCATCTCCATCTTGGCAGATCTAGTCCTTGTACTGTATAAGGTAGGCACACCCAAAAGCACCACAAATTGATACTGTACATTGTTACTGTTATCGGGCTGATCAGATTTTTATATTTCTTTGTTGGCAAGAGAAAGGAGGTTCCAATGCACCAAAGAACACATCATTTGGACATTATATGCAAAAGTTATTCATGGTCAAAGGCTATTTCTAAAAGCTCTCTATGCAAATAGGTACATAACTGAATTTAGGAATGTTCACTTGCTGTAGATGGTGCTTTTAGGCACAGGGCAATTTTGGGGGTACCTAACTTAAGCCTCGCATTTTTATTTTCTGCATAGAAAGGTAAAGCAGAGAGAGAGAGAGAGAGAGAGAGAGTTGGAGAAAGACAGATCCAAATAGTACATAAAAACTTATTAGTGAGCCAATGAAGTACTAGAAATAGGGTTAGCCATGGCCAATTCTACCTTGTAAGCGGTCATTGGGCAAGCCCTATGACCATGCAAGGCAAAATCAACCATGGCCAACCCTTTCTCAAGCTTTAAAATCAAGGAAAGGCCCATTTGTGGTTGGTGTATGTTAATAGTAGAATCAATCTTTGGGAGGCAAATTCTACCAAATAAAAAAGTCTTCTAAAAATGCTCGAATGGGCCTTCCCTAATTCGAACATGTTAGAGAAAGCACCATGTTGGTTGCATTTTGTGCAAGAGCAAGCTTGGCCGGGTAAGCTCATGTGCAAAGTGCACCCCACATGGTGTGTTCCTTAGAGTTTTGAGTAGTTCCATGACATTCTTGTGGCAAAATTAGCCTCGATGCTCATTTTGCATTCTATTCGTCCCTTGAAATCGCTTCATATGATAAGGACTATTGTTAACAATATGTGTCTGAAAAATGAATTTTGTCTCAAAGTGTAGTAAATTTCATTCCTAAGAACATTGTGAGTGTGCCCATTGCTCAAGCCCTGCAACATTGACTAAGGAGTGTAGCAAACGAAATGAGTCCCAGTACAATCTTCAAACTCCTCATAACTTTTGTGGGCACGACAAAAGAGGTCTTAGGCTCACCATATTTTTGTTTCTTGTTGCACCTTCCATCCCTACTACTACTACTACTCAATCAATGCCATTAAGGGCACTTTGCTCATAAAAAGCTAGGAATCTCCCCGCTACTATTGCATCATTGACCACAAATAATTAATTTCATATTTAATATAGAACATGTACTAAAACACAATAAACGTCACATACTCACATGCCTCAATAAATGTAGAAGGGCCCAAAAGCACTTTGCATTTGTAATATGCAGTGGCTAAGTAGCAAGGTTGAATTGTGGATGTTGTAATGTAAGATCATCACTAACACCATTCTAAGAACCAAGTGAGAACATATCCTAAATCAAATATAGGGCATTTACATGGTATGGTGGAGTAGTTTTTAAGTTACCATTCACTACTTTTCATTGTTTCTTAGTAATTTTTTATTTTTCAAAACATCACCCACTAAATTGTGACTTATCATTTTAGAATATTTTTACATAGATAGGGCATCTTATGAATTACTTGAGAAAAATTTGAAAATTTGAAGAATTATTTTTTAGAAGTTTAAATGAACCCTTTAGTAATTGATTAGTGTGACACATACTACCTCAATGTACTTCAAAATTCCAAAAAAAGACAAACAAACAAAAGTTGTGAACAAAATTTTTATCTCTAAATTTTCTAAATAGACAAGTATGTGAAATAAAATTGTTGAATAATATTTTTTATTTTTTAGATTATGCATTATATCTCTAAGTTAAATTTTTTCGATGATTTTGTTTTGTGGATGTGGATGAGGTTCAGAGTTGAAATATTTGGTTCATCTTTGTAAGAAAAATTCAAATATAGAATTCAAATTAGATTTTCTTGACCTCAAGGTATTGTCATTGTTTGGTCACAATATTATTATAAGACACTTTCCAAATTCTATATCTTTAAGATAATTCGTTTTGTAAAATTAAAATTAAAAATTTCAATTTATTTATACAAAATAAATGGTCCTGTGAATTTTGTAACAATACAATGTTGAACATTTGTAAAAATGGTTTAAAAATCAAAATTTTGTCATAATCAACAAGAGTGCAAGTTGAATATGCCAAAGTGCATAAAGGGCTTGTCTAGGAACTAAAGGCTTGTAGCTTGCAACCACCACATTTAGAGACCCACGAATACAATTGTAGAGTAGAGAATCCTAAGTCCACAAACATTATATTAGCCTTGATCTAGCATGAAAAGTGTACCCATGAATTTGTAGTGCAATAAATAAGCCAAGGCAACTCAATTGGAAGTCACAATCTATAATGTTATGTTTCCATAATATAATTTCATGGCACTTCAAGACAAATTTAAAGGTGCAAATAGCTTGAAAAGTTCTTTCCATTTGCAACTAATGAGATGGAATGGTTGCCATGTGTCATTGACAAGCAAGTAGTGAGTGCTTTTGAAGGCTCATGAAACACTCCCAATTTGACATGCAAAGCTTGTAACTAAAACATGTTTGTTAGTAGGTGTGATTGAGTCAATTTTTCTCTTCTTGAAAGGACAAACCGTGACATTTCCATTGCCAAGCTTTTGTAGATGTTGGAATGAAGATGCTCTACGTAATGCAATGCAAAGATAATGAAGGGATATTTTGATGTTGATGTTGTTACTTGTGCTTGGATTCAATCAAGATACTAAGATACCTACAACAACTTATTGTTTCAATCATGTTTTCAAAACAAACCTCTAGAGATTTTTGTTTAAAGTGTTATTATATATACCTTATGAGAGTTTAGTGTTGATTTTAGGTACATCTATAATTGACATTTGAATTTTTTAGATTATTCATATGCCCTTTATAGTACAATTTTTTAAAACTCATTTGGGCTTGAATTATTAGAATTTCCATGGTCCGAGAAAAACATACAAAAATGTATAAAAAAGTAAATTGATGTTTCGTAGCATGTAATTTGTGTCACCATCTACATCAATGATACTCATAATATTATAGTAATGCTTAAATTTTTTTTATATTTAAAACTTGTCATTTAACCTTTAAGCAATTTGAAGTTCATATTGTAGATCACAAATAGAGTGCTTCGAGGTAATGTTTTTTTCCAAATAGTTTCTTATTCATTCAAAATTATTAACATAGACCACTACATTTTGTTATGACCGATTTGATGCATGAAATTGAGGCAAAATTTTTATTTGCATTAAGATTTAAGCTAAAATATACAAGATTCAAGAAGTAAAATTAAAAATAATTCATCAACTTCATACCCACTTCAAGTAGTACTAAAATTAGTAAAAAAACTCAAAGCCCCTTGATGGATTTAATTCTCTTGTATTGCTCTACATTTTCTACTTCAAAAATTCATAACTACTTCCACAAAGGTCCAAAAATTATTTAACAACTTGGGTTACATGCCAAATCCATTTTTCTTCTTACAAAAATTTTCTGAATTTTTTTTCAAGGAGTTTAGCTCCCTTGAAAAGGCAATCAACTCTTAAGATGGTCACTTTAACCCCTCATTGCTTGAAGTCCAAACATGTGTAAAAGCATCCTTGCTTTTCAAGTGCTATAAGTCTAAATTTCAATGAAGTGTGAAAATCTCAATTGTACAATCTTGTAGTGTGCATGTTGTAGATGGTGTGAAACAAATTTCGGGTCATTTGATCATATAGATTGAATGATTATAATGTTTTAGTGTTGTAAAAAGATGCTGAAATTTTCTTAAAAACACATTTGGAGGTGAAATTCGATTTCTTAACCTACTCAAATGAAAAAACTTAAAACTACAAAGTGATTAAAAAACAAAAGACAAACACTTTGGTGAAAAAAATATCATTCAATTGACTTCTTGTGTCTACAAATTTTTTTTGAAATGTCAAAAAACAATGAAAAAAGTAGCAAAAAATCACATCTATGGCTAAACCTCCCTCTACTAAAATGCTTCTTAGTCACTCATTACCTCTTGGATTGATATGAAAATTTAACCACACAAACTAGACTAGTATTTCAAACTTTTCCACCAAAAATGATTGAAAATAGACCACATATGAAAAAGTTATAAGCCGTGGAAGTTCATTGTAATGCAAAAATGTCTGGATTTGAACTTCGAACTGCTCCCAAACATTGAAAAAAACTTGGATTGACATGAAAATTTCATCACAATAACTAAACCTCAAGAGGAACAAAAGCCAACAAATTTTATTAAAAGAAAACATTTTATGAAAAAGTTACAAGCCCCCGAAGTTGCAGCCATCAGAATGCAACGTAGTGAACTCAAATTAAACCTATGAACTTCAAAGGGCTCTCAAAAACTCGATACATCTTGGATTGATCTGAAAATTTTACCAATGAAACTAGACTAATATGTGCAAATTTTCCAACAAGTTTTATTCAATTCGGACATCGGATGTAAAAGTAACAGTACTTTGAATTTGACTGCGAGAAATGTGAGGACACTTTTCGTCCCCTCAGGATGAGGGGTTAAGAGCAGACTACCTTAGGGGTCTCCTTTCCAAGGCTGCAAAAGGGATCCTGCCTCATTGGTAAGCAATATTATGATACTGTACCGGTATAATTGATCTCCACTGTAGCTAAGTTTTAAAATATGTAGAAAAAAATGGTTGTGCCAGCCTATACAGCCCAACTTTACTAAAGTACGTGCCCCCCATAATCCCCAATGAGTTCCCCACCTGAAATGCCCCCCAGTCAACACTGCGAGCCATACTTTAAGCGTACTGCAGGTCAGTTTGCAGCAGAGCGCCCAGGTCGAGAAAACTCGTACCACGTTACCTTATCAGAACCCAGCTGGCTTCTGCTAAGTGCTAACGGCGTAAACGGCCCTTCCCCCCTTTCCTTACACGTGTTAATTAATCACTGCCTAATCCACCCAAGTCTCCTTAATAAAACACTCTAAACCTCCTCACAAACCCACTCCGCACTCACTAATCCCGCACACTAATTTACTTTCCATAAGCTTAACTTAATTTCAAGAGCGCGCCTTTCATTCTCTTTCTTCGGCCCAGCAGTCATCCTTGCATCGCCACTTTGCTTCCCGTGCCACCAAACTATCTTGCAACAATCATCTTTGCATGAACCCTGCCGTACCTCGCCTTCTTTGCGTGCAATTGGGCATCACACAACATTGGGGAACGAGAGTGAGCAAATTTCAACCAAATGTCAGATACTTTTATAACTTAATATTGTAGTGTAGTGTTAACTTACTTACTTACTAAGCGGTTTACGGAGTCCTTCAGTTTGCAAATGTCACCGTTGAAGTCCTAGCTAGCTGCAGCACATGAGGTTCATCAATGCGTCAGCCCTGTGGATCCAAGCGAATTGATGACCTCGTTGCAGCGTTACATGTGCAGCCGATTTCTTTTTCTGATGTACAAGTCTTAATAGCAGGTCAGCTGGTTAAGGTACACATTCGATCTCTGGCAGGGGTTAAGTTAAAGTTCGAGTTTCCTTCTGCAGCGACTAGGGAGTCGCTAAACTTACTGTTCGGTTCTTGCAGTTTGATTATTGATTGTAGTCTGTGAGCTTGAATGATGGGTGGGGTGCAGGTAACTCACTGATTGGGTTGCTGAAGAGATGAGCTGATGTGAAACTGTGCTATGAAAGAAAACTAATTGGTCCTGGTAGCGCCGAGTCCTTGATCAGATGTGTAGATTTTGCTTTAAGGTGAGTGTTGTAGGAGGAATTTTACGAGCTCTTTGCATTGGGTGCTCTTTTAACCTTGCTTAGCTCCTTGTTTGGTTCGGGCAGTACGTAGCATTGATGTGTCAGTATGTGAAATTTTCTTTAGTTTTTTCGTAAGGGTTTCGAAGTAGGGATAAACCTCGTAGAGGGTTTAGGGAGGTCACGTCGTATAACATTATGCACATGCTGAGCTTGCAGGTGGGTTTCTTTGCTTCTGAACTACGTCTTGGACGATATGTCTGACTTCTACATTCCCTGCAGCAATCATCATCAGTGAGACTGTACAACAGGAAATGCACATTTCACAGTTCTTCGTAAAGCCGGAGAGGTATGTGATGCAGTCTCAAGCAAGTTGGGCGCTGCGGAGGTGACTTCTATAGTGTAGCTCCGACTTCAGCTTCAGTCTGTTTGCAGATCAACTCTTTGCACTGGCAGGGCTCTCAAATCCCAGGTTGAGGAAGTGATTGGTATTGACCTCTGATATACAGTCATGGCTGGAGTTCTTCCGAGGTGGTGGATACTTTCTGTGGTGGTTCTTGTGGGTTTGAATAAGGTTCCATCAGTGCATGGCCAAAGCATCGTGTCTCTAAACAACACCGTGCATTTTCTGGATAATTATGAAAGTCAATCGGATGCCCAACATTTCAAAATACTTGACAATGGCACACGAGTGCAGCTGGTGCTGGATGAATACGCAGGTACTGGATAGGGAATGTGTGACCCCAGATTTGTATAGTCTCTCTCGATTTCTAATCCATGCGTTTGATACGTACGTGTTCTTGCGGAATACGTTTAGCCTAAGGTTGCCATTCTTGGGACTGTAATGCGAAGATCTAATGCTTGGATACAGAGACATTTAAAAGAGGTAGATACTTCATTATTTTCAAGAAGCCGTGTCTGTTTTCTTGATTGCATCGTTGAAATTGGCTATGGACGTGGACTCTTATTTCTCTTGAACAAACGGGTCGGAGTTATCATGGGCTAAGCGATTCTTGCTTGTGCAGCTTCTGGATTCGGCTCCAAGAACCAGTATCTGTTCGGCAAAATTGGCCTCCGCATGAAACTGGTACCTGGGAACTCCGCTGGTACCGTGACAGCATATTATGTAAGCCCCCTAACTCATGGCAGATGATTCCTGTCAAATTCACTTTGTCGAGGTCAATCGTAAATAGTCAAGAAAATGTGTGACCCTGATTGAAAACGTTGGGTGTTAGCAAACCTTCCGTTGGTCGTTCTTTAAATTGTTTAAACATGGTTGAAATTTCCACGAGTTTCAGATAATGGCGAAGGTTCATTAGCACTTGCAATTGGTGCTAGGTACAGATTTAAACAAGGTCCAATTTTCTAACAGCACTCGTTACAATGGGTTATAATTTTTTAAATTTTATACGAAATGATCTGAAACTAAATGTATTTTTAGTTCGTCTTGTCCTGGTTGATAAAAAAATTTCAGCTTCATTTAAATTTTTTTTTGCGAAACTAACTTTAAGGATGTTCTGATGCCAAGTCCTCCCTGCTTATAAAACTAGGGTTGCCCATGCCTTGTTGTATGCACGGCAAGTCAAAGATGCCGCATCACAGTTTCACGACATGTCTTTGTTTCATCCGTCTGAAAGACAACCTCTTTTCTTTCTCTGGCAGATGTCATCGCAGACTCCGGGATTACATGACGAAATGGATTTTGAGTTCCTTGGGAACGTGTCAGGGCAGCCCTACATCCTGCAAACCAACGTCTATGCCAATGGAGAAGGAAAGCGGGAGCAACGTATATACCTTTGGTTTGATCCCACTGCAGATTTCCATTCCTACTCTGTCTTGTGGAACAAACAACAGATCATGTGAGCTTCCCCCCTATCTGGCCTGTCGTTTTCTCTAACAAACTTTCTAAATTTACTGTTGTTTTGACATAAGCATGAAGATGAGCATCTTCTCAAGCATGTCAATGAATTCCTACAATTCAGGACAGACCGTCCATTAGATGTCTCCAATTCATCTCTCAAACATGTACTCCTTTCTCTTGAATTTATTGCAGATTCTATGTGGACAACACACCCATTCGTGTATACAAAAACAACAAGGACATTGGTGTGCCTTACCCAGACTCCAAGCCCGTGGGGATCTACAGCACAATCTGGAACGGAGAGAACTGGGCGACGAACGACGGCTGGACGAAGCTGAATTGGACTTACAGTCCCTTTGTCGTAAACTTTGAATCATTTGACGTGGACGCTTGTCTCGTCCAAAATGGAAACACGGCCAGTTGCGTGGCGCAAACCGACAGCTGGTGGGCACAGTCGGCGTATCAAACTCTAGGTGCTGTACAAATAATTGAACTGGATTGGGTGCGGCAGAACTACCTCCTCTACGACTATTGTGGAGATCGGAAGCGGTTTCCAGTTGCTGCCCCCGAATGCGCCCGAAATCCATTATAGATTCCAGGGCTATGGCCTCTAATTCAACTTTTCCCTGTCTCCACATGGGGACACCGTCCGAATTGATGTACTAAATGACTAGTTTGTGAAGCATGTAGACATGAAATATATTCCTTAGCTTGATCCGAATCGATTCTTCCTTGGAAGTGACTAAATTGTGAAGCCTAAAGTAGTCAGTTATCCTTGGAGATAAATCGGAGACATCTAGTGGAGACAAAGTAGGAACCGACCGACTTGTGAAGCAGCATTAATACGGTATACTCCGTCTGAGACATCCCACATGGAAATCACTTCCTCGGTCTGTTTCAGGGAGTTGTGTGAATGTGCATCAGTGGTTGTTGCAGATCACTTCAATGACTTCTCAGTCGGAGGTACGTGAAAACGAAAGCACTCCAAGGCTCTCACAAGTTGCGTAACTGAGTGGTACTCGTGTGACCTGGAGTGAGTTTCAATAAAGTTCTCCAGTATCTCAAGCTTTGCTTCATTTCTTTGCTTCCTTTTCATTTGTAATGTATGTAGTGTCTAGGAGGAACTGTTTGGGCCCTTTGATTCAGAAGAAAGAATGGGAATGGAAAACGTTACCGGTAATGACTTGATCTCGCCTCCTGTAGTCATCCTTTTTGCAGAACCAACCCTTCCCTAATATGTACACTTTTTGAAGATGAGAGTCTAGCTTCTATTCTGGATATGCTCGTAATCAACACTTATATTGTAAATTTATTGTGTATTCTTAACCCCTAAATGCTCGAGGCACCCAATTTTGGTATTGACAAAACTTTGTAGCTAAATGAGACCTAACCAAGCTGTATTTTCAGTAGTTTATATATTTTTTAAATCTTTTTTTGGAAGTCTAGTTTTAGCATCTAATATCTGATTTTGAAAATGTTTGATTATGAATTTTCTATTCAAGATTTTGTGCAAGGGTGTTCATTGCAATGACTTTCCAAAGTGTTGGGGCTCTTGAAAATGAGCTTTAAATACAGTAGATCTTGGAGAAAATATCACATTAGAAATGTATTTAAAAGAAATGTAGAGTAGATTTTGGTGAGCCATGAATTAGTTGAAGTTTTGTATGTCAAGCCCTTCAACCTCATATTTTTTTTTCGTGACCAACTTTTTTAGATTTGACATGTAGAAAGAGGATTGAAAGACTTCAATTCATTTTCACAATTTTACCACCCTTATGATCAAACATTATAATCTTTCAATCTGTAAGTTCTATTGTTGTGTTTTCTTTTCCTACGTTATCTCCAACATGTCTACTTTGAATTTGTATGGTTACAATTCAAAAATAATTAATGAAACTAATCAAAATATGTTTTTTTTTTTTCAATTTAGAGCAAATTTCAAGAAGTTCAGAATAGGCCCTAGGCATTTAGGGGTTAATGGTGTTCAAAACATATATTATTATAGCTAGAGAACCAATAATCCTATTTCATTCAACAAGATTCAAAACGAAATATGGCAAATTAATAATGGAAACATTGTTTACATTCTTATTGAAAAGCTTCTAGGTGAAGGGACTTTTCTTACTTAGTTGGACTTATCAATAAGGAATATAAATATGATATGGTTTATTCTCTAAGGCCATTGACCTTTGCCAAAAAATGTCAATGTTCATAACATTCTATACCATTGATATAACAAACCCAAATCATTGTAGAAATCTCACGAACAAATCCTACAAATATTGCTTGACAAAGAGGAATTATTCATAGCCACTTCATTTAATGCCTTTCTATATACTTGGGTTGCAAAAAGACCCCTAAACCCAAGTATATAGAAAGGCATTAGATGAAGTGGCTATGAATGCCTTTTTGTTGGCTATACTTGCCTTTCTATATACTTGGGTTGCAAAAGAAGATAAATATTGAAGTTTGTTTTTGTTTAGCAGGCTTAAGACTATTGTAAGGCTACTGACTTTATTTGTTGTATTTTATGGACTAAAATTGAGATCAACTTTACATCAATTAGTAGTTATAATTGTGGCAACAATACCTAAAGGCTACTGTTTTATAGTTTTTTTTATAAGATTCCCCTAAAATATGAATAAAATTTGATTAGATGTAGTTCCCATTTTTCTTTTCAAAGAATTTGGATGATATTGTTGATATAGAAAACTCCTTTATTAAGGTGGATATTGAAATTTTTTCTTAGAAACCTTTAAATATTCAAACATTGTCTTGTGTAGAATGTAATTCTATAGAGAATGACTTTGGTGGTTCTTGAGCAAGCAATCAAGACCTAAAATATATATTGACATCTACTTCATAGTAGATTCCTATCGACATTGACCTTTTTAGAGTAAAACATGCCTTCATAATGGACTACTATAAGTCTCTAACTTGTCATGAAAAGAATTTATTTGTGGTGATTTTGGAAAGGATGGAGGATGAGAATATTTTGTGAAGTATTTTCTCATTTTTAATGGATGAAATCCTCAGGAGTTATCCAATTTTTTAAATGAGGACACATAAATTTGATTGAATAAAATATTTCATTGGTAATCTATATCATTTTTATCTATAAGCTATATTGATGTAAATAACTTCATCATTCCAATTAAGATTCCACATTACAACACTATGATTTATCACCACTTGCATCACTTACGAAATTAGTATCACTAAAGAAATTATTTTAGCCTTGTTGAAAAGAATACAATTCAACTGAAGAATGTTTCAACTTACCATAATTTAAAATAATGCAACTTCACTTGTTACTCTAGTAGAAATTGGAAAATCCAATCAATACAAATCAACCAACCAAGACCTGGTACAATTCAGAAACATTTCAACTTAAAAATAATTTAAAACAATGTAACTTTGATAAATTTGTATCACTTGCAACAATATGATAATTCATTGTACAATACTTAAGATATTCAATCAATCAAAATCTGAGAGCATAGCCATGGTCATACCAAAAATTTGATTCGCCAAATGTCTCATGACGGGCTCCACAAATCTCTATGTTGAATCCCTTGCCAAGTCACCACTGTGAAGCGGGATATCCAAGATACTCAACAATATGTGAGCTACTATTCATGAAGTCAAGGCTACTATTCAAGTCATCATTAAGGCTTGTCCTATGCGTTGTTGGAATGGTGACATCTCAATACTGTACTGTAGTGAATCCCTCATTGGGCAGCAAGGAAAGGGTGATGAACAACACTGGAGGATTCAGTGCCAAGCTCATAGTTTGGCGAGCCTGGGCTCTTCTGTTGAGTTGGCGAGGAAACAATGTGATAGAAAAAATAGCCCAGCTCCATCCATTTACATTCCTGATCATAGCATTGTATAACTAGGCCATGATCCTACCCATGCAGGGAAGGTGTTATGCTTTGCTAGATACTGTGGACTATGGAGGGGCTTATCAAGGGCGACTAAGAGCCATTTAAGACAATTTTGTTCATTGTAAGGGGCCCCTTTTCAAGGAACCCCTGCCACATTGGTTATGGGTCCCGCAGCTGAAGTGACCCGTGGCCCTCCCCGCCGCCAGCCCAGTCCCTTCCCGCCGTTCCCGCGCCGTCACACCATCTCCAGCACCGTACGATGAATTTTGAAGATGGACGGTCGAGATGGTCGTCTCTCCACAGAAAGAGCGCGGGTCGGGACAGTGACTCAGTGAGTGTCTTCGTTGACGTTGTGGCTGCCGACCTGCCGTGCTTCTCCTCTCTTTTCTTTTGCAGTTTTGCTTTTGCTTTTGCTTTCGCGGCCCTTGAATTTCTCAACGAGATTCCGTAAGGCACGGATCCAGTGTTTGCTTATAATATAGAATATTTTTGCTTCGTTCAGTTTAAATGGCTCCCGCAGTAAGTTACGTTATGTTTAGAGAGAACATTTGCTTCCTTTCAATTTGAAAGAGCCTAGATTTTTAGTTCTCCGATCCTAGCTCACACCGCGCCCTAGACATGCTCACTGCAGGTGCCTCTTCTTTAACAGTAACAAGAAAATGGCATTTTCTAACATCTACTGCCGTGCTAAACTCTCTTTTGCAGTTTTGCTTCGCATCCTTTGAAATTATCTACGAGATTCTTTAGTATCTCCTCACACGGCCGATCCTCCTGAAGTCCAATCCTGCGCAGGTTGATAGGGGATTCGTCCGAAGCTTAGAAGTCACGTACGATCCTCCTGAAGCGCAATCCTGAAGGCCAATCCATTGCTTAAGGTAAGTGAATTGTTTTGTGTGCTTGCACTCAGGGTTGTATGGCAAGTTTTTTGGCTGAAGATACTACAGTTTTTGCTTAATGAATACTTTTGCTTCCTTCAATTGTATTGGCTTCAGTACGCTGCTTCAGTAACATCCACTGTCTGTTTAGAAAACATTGTTAGCGGTGAGGGTAATTCATCATTGTTATGTGAATGCAGTCCATCAAGCCTTGTTCCATATGGATGACGACGGTCCTATTGCCGTGCGAGATTTTCCCGAGGGTTGCGTGAGATTGCCGAGGAAAATCGGGAAGAACCCCACAAGGCCACAACCAGCGGGAACTCTTGAGGCAACTCCAGACCTTGAGGGAGTGGGAGCTCATGAGGAAGAGGGAGAACTACCAAGAGATTTTGACGAGTTAAGTGTCAGGGATCAATTTTTGCAGCGGCGTGCTCTGTACTCCCGGCTCTCACAGCATTATCAAATGCTCAAGAGGAGTGGTAAGTTGGTTGGTAATCGGCCTGACTTGCAGGCAATGAAGCAGATGAATAAGGAAGGAAAATCGTTGGATTTCCAAGGTTTCGGAGACGTGCCTGGTCTGCTTGTTGGAGACACCTTTGAATTTCGTACAGAAATGTACGTCGTTGGGTTGCACCGTCAAGTGCAGGGAGGGATTGCATGGGTTGAAGATCGAGGGGAGAAGGTGGCTTGTAGCGTGGTGATCTCGGGTGGATACCGGGATGATGATGACCATGGGGAGACAGTCAAATACACTGGCCAGGGTGGAAACGATTACAGAGGTGACAAGCGGCAATTGGAGGATCAAAAGCCCAACGCAGGGAACAAATCGCTCGTCAACAGCTACAAGCGTGGGGGACTTGTTCGTTTGATTAGGGGCCATGATGTGGACACTGGATGGAACAAAATCTATTCCTATGATGGATTGTACAAGGTGGATGGTTATCACCTTGAGGTGGGACAAGATGGTCACAAGGTGTACACATTCGATTTGAAGAGGCTTAAAGATCAACCCCCATTAGACACTGAAAAGTGGAAACGTCTCAAGAGTCTCAAGAAATGAGCATCTCAAGCGTCTTAGACGTTGGTTCCACGTGCATGAAGCGAGTGTGTGATCAGTTTGATGGCTCGCAAAGGACGTGTGATTGCATTTGTGACAGAAATAAACTTCAATTAATGCATATAAAGTCTTTTGGGACAGACTCAATTATGTTTCTGAGGTCATCGTTGTAAAAACTTTTTCTACTTGAGCTCACTCTTACTTAAGCCTACTGCAACTAGAGTTTTACTAGCAATACAGATGACCTCGAATTTACAGTCATAGCGGCAGCGGTTGGAGTTCTTTGGAGGTGTGGGATACTTTCTATGGTGGTTCTTGTGGGTTTGAATATGGTTAAATCAGTGCATGGCCAAGGAGCTGTGTCTCTGAACAGAACCGTGCAATTTCTGGATAATTTCTGGAAGCCAAATCGGATGCCCAACTTTTCGTAATTCTTGAAAATGGCGCATGAGTGCAGCTGGTGCTGGATGAATGCAGGTATTTGACAGGGAATGTGTGCCCTGTCTAGATTTGTACAGCCTCTCTCGATTTCAAATCCATGCTTTTGATACTTGCTCTTGAGTAATGCGTTGAGTAATGCTCTTTGTAAGTTTCCTTGCTCGATGAGCTTCCTCACTCTCCTCTCCCAGATTTGAGGGTAGCAGTACTTCCCATGATCTTGCAACCCGCAATGTAGAGTTGAAATTGATTTGGCTCCTTACGCACGGTTGGGAGGATGCAACTGGCATGGAATTCAAGCCCTAGTGATGGTTCTAGCGTGGCGTCTTCTTTTTAGGTAATTTTTCGTCTCTGAACCTGCTGCCATAGCTGATTGCATACTTTGATTGAATACAGGTAGGGGTAGATTTTGGTATAGAGGGCCCAGAGGAGAAAATCTTATGAGGGTTTCTGTCTCCAAGCCTGATGTCTTGAGGAGATGAAGACTGGCAATTCTAGGTTCAAGTTGCTCTTCAATGACCCCCTGAATTTGCAGATCTTATAGTGTAACTTAGTAGTGAGTAGGATTTGTGATAAGGCCTAAACTGCTGCTAGGTTGCGCAGGCTGTCCTACTCAGGGTCTAATACTTGTGTATACAATAAATTGTTCTTTAGGGCTGATCTCCTTGAGCTTAGATTTTTGTGAATATACTCGGGTCCTCTGCGCTTTGGATTGAGCTTCTCTGCTTTTCATGTTCCATAGAACGTCAAGTCCGCTACACTACGCCTGTCCCATCGATGGTTGGTGAGATTGCAAACGTTTCAGGTTATGTTGAACAATTGCCTGGAGCTCTGTATTGAGTATAAAAGGCTTCGTTGTGAGTGTTTTATTGACTTTGTTATGTGTTCGTTTCATGTTTAGGTTTGTCTTGGTGTTAGGTGTAAATACCTTCGTTCTGTAGATGATGCAACTATGAATACAGTGCTTGCAACGGAATACCAACTAGCTCTCGTTCGGTAATAATTATTACCCCTTGCATCGATAAATTACTTCTCGATTTCCCCCATCATACAGCCTGAACGTTTAAGATTGCAAATGTATTGAGGTTCTCCCTCAGCACGAATTCTGGTTTCTAAGTGAGGATTCAAGGAGCGATGATTTTTTAATGCAGTTATTAAATGGCTTATTCTTGTGTCATCCTAATGTTGGAATTGTAGAGTGTGCAAGTTGGCTATGGGTGTGAACTCTTATTTCTCTAGAACAAATGCGTCGGAGTTGTCATGGGCTAAGCGATTCTTGCTTGTACAGCTTCTGGATTTGGCTCCAAGAACCAGTATCTGTTCGGTAAAATTGGCATTTATATGAAACTGGTTCCTAGGAACTATGCCGGTACCGTGACAGCGTACCATGTAACCTCCAACTCATGGCAGATGATTTCTGTCAAGTTCGCTTCCTAGAGGTCAATCGAAAATCGTCTGGAAATTTGTTACGCCGATCTAAAACTTTGGGTGTTTGCAATCGTTTCTTGGTCGTTTCTTTTTCTTTTTTTCCCGTAAGCTTGCCTGAGAAGGATCCCATGAGTTGAAGATACAGTAACTGGGAAGATTCATTAGCATTTGCAATTGGTGTCAGCAAGAGTTTTAGGAATGAATTTAGGACTGGATTCATTTTGCTAACGTCAAAAGTGAATTGACTACAGTTCTCCTAATTTATATGAAAATTGAACTTAGCCTGAATTTATTTGAAGTTCGTTTTCGGTCTCTTATCGAACCAACTTTTTCTTTTCTTTGTAATTCTTTGCTAAACCAACTTCAGTTTTGTTTGATGAAATGCCTCCCTGCTTATGAAACTAGAGTTGCGTTTCCATTCTTGGAGTTTTGTATGTCCGGCAAGTCAAAGACGCCGCATCAGAGTTTCTCGACATGTCACAGTATTCAAGCATTTGAAATATTTTCTTTTTTCTTTCTCACAGATGTCATCACAGACTTCGCGACGAAATGGATTTTAAGTTCCTTGGAAACGTGTCAGGGCAGCCCTACATCCTGCAAACCAACGTCTACGCCAATGGTCAAGGAAAGCAGGAGCAACTCACATACCTTTGGTTTGATCCCACTGCAGATTTCCATTCCTACTGTGTCTTGTGGAGAAACAGCAGATCATGTGAGCTTCACACCTACCTGCTCATCTCTTCGAATAAATTTTCTTTGCACCTATTGTCCAACCTACATACGAACTTATGCATCCTCTCATGTCAATGAAGTCTTTCAATTCAAGACAAAAGAGGCGTTCCAATTTACTGTCTCTCAACCCTCTGCTCCTTTCTCTCTTATTGTAGATTCTATGTGAACAACACACGCATTCGTGTATACATCCCATGTGGAATTCGCTTGCTAGGTCTGTTTTTCCCTCCCGTCGTGACCCTTGCCTAAAATGTACACCTTCGGAACATGAGAGCGTAGGGTCTATTGTGGATATGCCTACAGTAAACTCTTTGAGAATTCATGGTTTAGGCTTATGGTGTCCAAAACGCACATGTCAAGAGATCCAAGAACTGTATTACATTCACCAACCAGATCCAACACAAAACTCTGTTGATTTAATAATAGGAATCATGTTTATATCAAAAGCTACTAGGAACTTATTAGGAAGTGGTGTAAGCATGACTTGGTATTGTATTGGCCAAAGTATTGGCGTGAACTTTTATTTCATTTATACGAAAATTTGATAACTCATGGTCAACGTGTGATTGCATTTGTTAAAGAAATAGATATCAATTCTTTCATATAAAGTCTTTTGTTGACCTAAAATATGTTATGAGGTCAACTTCGTGAACATTTTTGCCTAATGCAACTAGAGTTTAACTATTCAGTAGCAACACAGACGAGGCATGCTCACTCAGAATCGATGTTGGATGGTTGTACACCAATAACTGAAACTGAAAAATTCCATCAGCTAAGAATCGAGGAACATAGCCATTGTCCACAACATTGATGCTGGAAAAACATCGTCATTGTCGTAAGCTCTCCACGATGTAGGTCGCATACAAGTCCCTGAAAAAGCATATTCTCAGGGCGTATTAGTACAGGTACGAGTTTCCATTCCCACTGATGAGACTTACTGTAGCAGAAGGGCTACTTTCATCAAGGGTATTCCAAGACGAAATTAATTGAATGAAATCAAACTATTTTATTAATGCAACTATACCCTAAGGAAGTGCACCCAAAAGTGACTTACTGTTATAAGACTCCTGTCAACCTTCAAACAAAGCTGCTCTGTAAATAATAGTACGTGGAAAAACGGCATTAAAAGAATGTTTGCTTACATGGAGTGGCCAATGGCTTCAATAGCACAATCAGCTCCGAGAAAATCATCCACAGCCACTTCCTTGTTTTCGTTTTTCTTGTCTGGTGAAAAACCATTTGAAGAAAACATATGAGAATCACTAGGTATATCAGTAAAGGAATAAACAGCAACCATGACACTTATTTGATCAAACCTAAGTTATTCATGAAAAGATATATTGATATAAGTGCAGACGACGTTGAATAACAAATACGGTTCAAAGCTAGGTTACTAAACTAGTTCTTTCGTTTTCAAAATAAGTTAAAAATGCAGTAACACTTAAAATAGTTTTTAATTACACAACGCCCAACCAGTACCAATTAACAATTCCACCCCTCAAGGACCACGAGGGCTTCATCTTTTCTTTTTAAAACTTCAGAGTTGTGCATATAGAGACTATCTTTTGATCAATTTTTATCTATTTACGAGCGAACAAATGCAATGTTCTTCGCTGATTCTAATGATATAAAATGTGGTCCCGTCTGAGATATTGATCGTTCACAATATGATCAATCAACTGGTCATTTGAATCCCATAAAATCTTCGTCCTTCAGGGATAAAACTCACACAGCAGCAGTGAACCTGCAAGACTAGAGGCAGAGAACAGAAAAAACTCTGCACACTTACAGTCCTCAAAGAAACGACGAATTTCAGCTAGTCGATGAGGAGGAAGCTCCTTGATGTCTTTGAAGTGTCGGTACTCGGGATCATCAGCACAAACGGCGATAATCTTGTCATCTTTCTCACCCTGTTCGAGAAAAGGAAAAAAGAACTCTCATGATCGGTGCCACTAGATTGATATTTGTTGGGCCAATTGATAATCAAACATTAGCGCAGCTAGTAGTACAAACATGTGCAGAAACTCCCACCAGATGTATTCTTAGAAAAACTCACGACGCTAAACCCTGCCAATTATAATGACTTTTAAGAAAGTTTCTAACCAAAACCCTGTCAATTGTCATAACAGGATGGATTTCTAGAGTCTCTCTGGGAGGTGGGGATTTTTACTACTGATATTTCCAACACCATTTACAACTTCTCATCGAAATGTGTTTGGAGAAGGACCTGATCAATCATGGGCATGAGGCCAATAGCTCGAGCCCTGACAAACGAACCCGGGAGAACAGGTTCCTGCAAATGCGGTAACAGGAAAATGAGCAAATGCACATAGAGATTTTTTCCATCAATAGGTGTGTTGCATGTTATGAATGTGGAAACTTCGGCCATTATGTCAATGACTGATAACAGCCTCCCACGTATACTAGAACTATCCCATGAGCATCCATCACAAAAGACACCACCACCACCACCACCCAATAGATTGTCAAAGTTAAGTTGAGTTTCGATATTTAAGTTTGCAGGCATTCACATAAATGATGTAATCCTCATGTTGTAATGTCAGAGTAATATAACTCGACGTTCGTGCCCTTGGCATTAGTTTGATATAAGCTTATCCACAGGCAACATTAGGTTAGAACTAACTTGACATTCATTTAACAATATCTTAATATTGATCCAATATTCTACTAGACTAACATCAACTTATCATTAATAGCCTTGTGAATATAACAAGAGGATCTTTTGAGAAGTCCTTTGAGTGGTTAATTGAACCAGGATGTTTTGGACATTGGAATCTAGAAAGAACTTTCGGTTATCAACATTCCTAAGTAAGTGAATGGACTCAATTATTATTACTAGACAGCGAGAATTAAACAAAGGAGAAAGAGCGGTACCGACTTGCATAATCACCAGCACGTCCAAGGGATCCTCATCTTCGCAGAGAGTGCGAGGAATGAAACCATAGTTATGGGGATACACAACCGAAGAGTACAATATACGATCCACCTGGAAAAAACACCGACAAGCGAACCAAATTCGTCACTAATAAGACCCAATCAGACGAGAAACAAAACGAAAGCAACACAACAATACCATCAAAACCAAGAAAACCAAAATTCATTGAGAGAGGCCAAGTAGGAGAGAAAAACCTTGATAAGACCACTCTTCTTGTCAAGCTCATATTTGACCTTACTCCCCTTCCCAATTTCAACCACGCAATTGAACACTGCCGGCGCGTCAGGGCCAATCTCCAAATCGTGCCACGGATGTGCGGCCACACTGCGACGTTGCTAATAGACAGAGGAAAACAGAGTATCAGAAATTGAAGGCGAAAATTGGGAAATTCCAAAATTGGGCTACACAACTTGGTTGCAAACCTAAAAACCTGAGTGGCAGACCAGTTCTGCAACAGATGGGTAAATCTAAAAACTCTAGAATCAATTTGTTCCCACTGGAAATAGCTTGAATTCTTGATCATTCAGGCTTTGCGACCCAGGCACGCAGAAGATGAGCAAGGGTGGCTACACAAGGCTGAAAACCTGAAAACCTGAATAGCAAAACATTCTTGCAAAAATTGGGTACATCTAAAACCTTTAAATTCAATTTGTTCCCATTAAAAGAAGCTTGAATTCTTGATCATTCAGGCTTTGCGACCCTGGCATGAAGAAGATGTTGGAAGGGGGGAGCTACACAAGGCTGAAAATCTGGAAAACCTGAATAGCAAACCATTTTCGCAAACATTGGGTAAATCTAAAAACTCTAGAATCAACTCGTTCCCATTAAAAGCAGCTTGCATTCTCGATCACCCAGGCTTTGCCAACCCAGCATGCAGAAGACGTAAGATGACGACTCACCATGGTTTTAAGGATACGGTCGTTGAGGGGCGGGTGCTGGTGAGTAACCTTCGCAGTGGGAGCAGGAGCAGGAGCATGAACAGGAGCAGCAGGGGTCTGTTTGTCTAGAGCAGGCTCTGCAACAACTTCATCATCAATAGCAACATCATCGACAGGCGGAGCTTCGGCTTCGCGCGATTGGGAAGAAGACATGGCGACGAAGACTAATGTGGCTAAGCCCAGAAGCGCGAGCGCGATGCCAAGCTCCAAGCGCACACCCTCCAGTTCTTCTCTTCTCGTCTGATGCAAATGCAAATGCAAAGGCAAACCCAAACCCAAACCCAAACCCACGGCGATGGCGGGACTTGACTTCTTCAGCTTCACATGAATGGGAACAGACTGAATGGGAGAGACGCTCAAGATCACTGGCCCCCACAAAGTAAAGTAAAGTAAAGTAATGAAAAGTAAAGGATTGTACTACCCAACGGAAGAAAAAGGTTCTGAAAAAGTGAAAGTGGAAAGATAAGGGAATCTTTGGAGAATGTTGGTACGGCGGGCGAACTGAAAGGGGTAGTAATAACTAGCGGTTCCAGGCAGTTGGTGGTGAGAACGTGACACGTGGCGTTTCCCCCAGCTCTGTACTGTATAGTCAGCCCTTCATAGTTAAGTGTTAAACAATATTGTACAGTAGCAATATAGAGTCTTTTAACCCCTAAATGCGCAAGCGTCCATTTTTTGGACGATGCACAGAGGAGAACTTCTGTTACTCACAAGCATGAACTGTTTTTCATCCATCCTTTTTACTGAAGGCTGGTGCTGGTGTTACATACTAGAAACAGAATGGTCGATGGCCTCATACATTCCCAATGTTTTTGAATAAATGCAAACAGTGAGAGGTGTCTAGAAAACAAGAAATTTCCATTTGCCCAGTGATGCATGCGGTCAAGGTGCGAAAATTTTCAGAGAAGTAAATTTCATGGCAAGCAAAGCCCCACTACTGAAATAGATGACGTCACCCTCTAGTACTGAGCTTTTATTGTCCATATAGTACAATGCCAGGGGTCTACTTTTTGAGAGTGCCACTTGTCATCTCCCAGAAATAGTACATTCACTTCACACTTTGCATACTCTAGCATGGTGCCTGTTACTTCAATGCAATGATAAGGAACTTCTAGAATTTCCGTAGTTTTACTCTATACAAGCAATACTAACTATTGTAAAAAATTTGTGAAGCATAGGTGTACGCTGTACAACACTCTAAACAATACCATATTGTGCCGCACTATACATTCAATGCTTCCCTTTTCTAAGCAAATTGGTTGTAAGGAGTACCACTTCTACAACTTCCCATATGCATGACACTAATTTCACAATAACACCAATACACCTTGGGAGCCACTCATCCACAGCTAATTGGCTTCAACATGCTACAGTAGCACCATCACCGGAACATGCATTCATGAGGTCCAGGAAGTGCTACTTGCTCGACACTCTTGAATGCTACATAAAAAGACACTAGAACAATTGTTGAATGCACCTGCCTATATAGTATTCCGAAGTTCTCATCGTTCCTCAACATATCCATGTAGTTGTCGACCATTGAAGTTTGATCAAAGTATAGCTCATTTGCCTGACGGGTATGATTGTGAATATATACTGGCATGCTTTGTGAGCACTTGCACCCGTGTAAATGACATTCTCTTACTTGTGTCATTCTTCGGGTCATTCTCCATAGACACTGACGCAGCGATTTGGTACTACGGTAGCCTCTATTCACTGTCGTCCAATATTCGATGCATGTACATTTCCAAAGAGCACAACCACGGCAATGATGCAATTGACGTTATTCCTGCTTATGTTTGTCAATCCGCCTATGTTTAGGCATCACTTGCTGCTTACCTGCAGCTTCTATAATGACAATGATGACAATGTGTTATCAGTCACGTGAGCCATTGAAAATCGTAGGGGATGTCATGAAACAAATTGCATGCACACACGTCATACCGATGTCCACTACGGTTTAGTACAACTACAGTGTAGTTCTGTAGTGTTGCCTCTATTGTTTAATCATGATTGTTTTTTCCCAACCGTATATTAACGATGCAATTCACTGTGCTGGATAGGATCGCAGCTTCCGCACACCATCAACATCCCCACCGTAGAGTGTACGACTTCGTATTTTCAGAGTATGCAACTACAATTTCATGGCCGTTGTCTTCGCGCCTTGTTTGCAGCAGCCATGTCAGTTGCCTTACATTCATGAAACTATTCGGCTGTGGGCCACATCAGTCAGTGCGACTAACACTCAGACTCGACAAATACTTGGACTTCTCGACAGGCAGCACTTACTTCGAAGGACAGTGAAACGAGGTGTGAAGAGGAGAGATAGCCCACGCGGGCTTCGTTTTCTTTTCCGTCATCACTGTGCTCGCATCCTTGGTTGGAGAGAGAGATTACCTAAAGGACATCGAGATGGCTTCAGTGACGATGTGAACCACGCGTTGCGTGTCTTCCTCTGGCCTGACGTATCATCACCTCCTTGCCTTTGCCAGATTTGCACCTCTGTCGCCTTCTCGTAAGTCGTACAGAGAGTAGTAGCCAAGTGCCATTGTGTCGATCCTGCATGACGAGCTCTCATGACAACATGGCAGACCAGACACACCCATGTGATGAAGTCTAGAATTTGTCGTTGCCTCCATGTCGATCCCAGGAGCTTGTTGTACTTGCACTCACAAACGTCGTACACATGCTCTCAAGCGACAGTAGTGGCAAATGTCGGAAACGAGAGGATGAGATGCTAACCAACTTGTAGAACAACAAGGACAGCAAACGACAGAAGCAACCACTGTCGCCAGAACACTCATCTGATGTTGTTGTTGCCAAATCTACCCACGCAGCAATGACAGGGAATTTCGATGCCTCCGCTAGCACAATCCCCTTGCCTGATTCCGACAACACTTACATTATGCCTTGGAGAGGCGACTTCTGGACAGTGCAGCCAACACTGCCTAAGGACGTCCCTGCTGCAATTTCTACACCAATCCCAGTGCATTTCCCCTCCTCACTATTGATGGTGGAAGTTCACAACAACGACATCATTGATGAGCCTCAGTGGCTTCTGGGACTCGTCATCCACTCCTACGTGCGCAGCAACAAATGCGAATTCATGTATGTCGTCTTCCTTGATGATGGTAAAGAGGTGCACTTGCCTTGCGGGGAAGTGGATTGCATTTCCATTCTCAAACAATGCGAGGAGTACAAAGACCTCTGCAATTCGCCACCAGATGACTCACACTTGCGATTGTTGGGAGGGCATTCGTCGTCGCAGGAGATGAACAGTGGTACTAAGGCCTCTTTCAGTAGCTTCTACTCAACGCTGCTTCCGTCAACGGACGCCCCGGAGTTTGATATGCAAGACAAAGTGGAAGACTCCGACCCATCACTCAGCGGTTTCCCTGCATGCTCAACTGCAGTAGACATGGCGGAACTCATGTAGGCGTCTATTGTCCCTGCACTATCAACTCCTCAGCTAGAAAGCTTCACTCGCCTTTTCGAAGAAGTCCTGCATGACTCCATCAGAGCACCGGCCAGCATTGCTACCTTCCCTCATGTGACGACGCAAGTCCTCTGTGCTATAGAAGAATGTGATTTCCAAGTTGATCGGCAAGTGCCTGCTGTTGGAAGAGGTAGCCGTTGCCCAGACCCGTAAGACGTGGCAGAGTTGAACACTGCACTTGCGCATGGGAGCAATGAGAGCGGCCAGAAGCTTCGCCGGCGGTCGGAGCGGCACCTGATGCAGCGCAGCGTGACTGCAGGGGTGCATCGAGAACCGGCACCAATTTCAAAATTCAGCAGCGTTGTTGTAGTTGCTGAAGCCAGCTCATCACGACGTCGAAGTGAAGCTGTAGCGACGGAGGTTTGTCCACGTTAGAGGGGAAGTGACGTCCATCCATCGCGGATCGGGCCCGGAGTCACTGCAAATGTACATGCGCTTGCACCTATTGCAGTATGAGGAAGAAACAGGCGGGTGTCTATGGCTGCTCAATGTCTGGCTTTTCTTCACGCATTCCGTGATGAAACTTGGACCATGCAGTGGTCCACCTTTGCCGTCCCACGCCCACCTTTCTTAGGTCCCACTGGGGGTCCTAGTTTTCCAATACTTCGAATGCCCACAAAGGCAGCTCTGTTTGGTCGCTTCTGGAGCGAATAGACTCTTCATCGGATATGCGTGGACACAAACAGATACGCTAGTGAGATGCATCCGAGAAGAAACATGCCTCTCAGCGGACGGAACTGGTGGCGCCTTGATATGAAGGAGTTGAAAGCTTTTATGGCAGTGAATTTGTTGATGGGAATCAAGCGCTTGCCTAACCACCGGAGCTATTGGAATCGATCAAACGAATTTCTCTACTACCCTAGTATATCAAGCATCATGACCAGTAGGAGATACGAAGACATTACACGATGCCTCCATGTAGCTGATGATAGTGTGCCGGTTGTAGCTGGTTCCAACCTTGAGTTCGACAGGTTGCGGAAAATGAGGTGGTTGATCAGAGAGCTGCAGGAGAAATTCAAATCCAACTGGCATTTGCACCAAGAGGTCACTATAGATGAAACTCTGATACCTTACAAAGGAACGTATTGCCTTGTTAGACAGTACATGCCTAGGAAGCCGATGAAGTGGGGAGTGAAGGTATGGTGTTTGGCGGATGCCCGTCATAAATACTTGTACGACTTCCAAATCTATACAGGATCGCTCTTCAGGGAGTCGTTGGCAGGAGGTACCTCAGGGGACGCCAAAACAGCACATGAAGTGGTCATGTAATTAATGGAGGGGTTGCATGGGAAGGCTCATGTAGTTTGTACGGACAACTTTTTCACATCAGTGAAACTACTCATCGACCTACGATCACAAGGCACTTTCGGGGTGGACGTTGTGCGGTGCAATCGACTGGGGCTGTTGAGGTCCTTGCTGGACTTGAAGGCTTTGTCCATAGAGCCGCAGGGTTCATTGCTGTGGAGGATGCACTCAACTGGTGACATCGCAACCGTTGTGTTTGTGGACAGGAAGGCTATCTTGATGCTCTCTTCATTTTATCCACCAATACCGCCTCCCAGTCAACAGTGGCCCACAATAAACCACCATATCAATGGCGACGTGAGGAACTTGGAGACATCACCGATCCACAAAGCGTACACAGAGTTTATGAGAGGAGTGGACGTTGCGGATCAACTGTGTGGTAGCTATTCTAGCCAGACTCGTAGCCACAAGTGGTGGCACAAAATTTTCTTCTACCTATTGGATATGTCAGCGGTAAATTGTTTCATTCTGAACAAATTGTCCTTGGAGCAGCTTGGCAAGGATCCAATGTCACACTTGCACTTTCAATTGCAACTTGCCGATGAGCTCAGTCGTCCTTGGAGCATGCAGAGGGGAGCGGTGTCACAGTTCCGCTTATTAGTACCAGGAGTTCATGGGCTCGTCCGCAGTGGAAGACGAAGGAAATGCCGTTTCTGTCGGGGGTCAGTCAGAACGAATTTACTCTGTCCACAAGGCAGCGGAGTATACCTTCACTCCAGCGACTGCTTCCAACGTAGCCACTACGTTCTGAGGAGATGAGAGTAGTATCTGGCACATTGCAGTGGTTCACTGCAGTCAACGTTACTTGTCGGTGACGAAGCACTTCCCGAAGTTCCATAATTACTACCGGCTTAGTGTTACGGAAGACAACAAGCACATGCAAAGAGAAAGCGATTGCAGCTACTATTACTCTGTGCGAATATAAGTCGTATTTGTTTGTTAAGTTCCAGACTAGCTTCGCAAGAAGACAGGTAGCCCCTATGGCGCCGGCCACGTTCACATTTTGTTTCAATACTATCATGCATGTCGTGAGCGACAAGGTCTTCTTAGTTTTGTCAGTGTTTTCTAGTGAATGTATAGGATACTCCGGATGGAGTGTTTTTTGTTTATATGAAAATATTTATATTCTGAGCCAGTGCAATGTGCTTTGTCGAGCAGTGCAGTAGAATGTGTGAATTCGAAATGTCACAGCATGGATATCGGGTGCGCGCAGAAGCTAAGTGATCGTGGTTGTTCTCTCTGGAGAAGGAATTCATCTACATTCTTTCCCTGTCACATTCTTCTTCCTCGAGAATTCCAATCGCTGAACACGGTTACAGTATACATACCATGACATTAGGTTTTTTGTTTTATTCGGAGTGGGCAGCAGCGAAGTCCCTGGATGGGCAGTAGTGCGGGCTGCGGCGCATGAATAGTTTTGACAACCGGTCATGTAGACAGCTAAGCGGCCAGCATTAGAAAAAAGAGGTTAGCCTTCCTCCGTTACAAAGAGCTGCGCATTGCAAGCTCTCGATTTCTGAAGGAAGTTTTTGTTCACGTGATTTGAATTTGTACTATTATTGTACACATGTTGGGCTTCAGGATCCATATTTTTCGTTAATTTCAAACAGCTGCAACAGCCGAGCAAATCGCGCAAGCAAGTGCACGATAGCCACTGCCCGTGCTGGTCAACATCTGACTATTAGCAGTCAAACAGTATAATCTTTCTATCGTTGTGGTGGATTTGAGATCAGCTTCTCTTCATCGAATGCAGGAGCACAGAGACTGAAGATCAAATGGTTCATTCTAAAATCTCACAATTCCTGTGTGCACAAATGCACCTGAGAAATTCTCACTTTTCAATTGTCCTTCCACCCTCCTCAAAGAATACGACCTCTTAAGGGTTAACATTTAACTTTTATGAAAATTCATCTCAAATAATGTGTAACATTTGTAAATATAACATTTATAAGACTTCATAAGTAATATATAATGTTTGTAAAAATAAAAGATGAAAGTACCAAAAACATGAGTCATCATTCATCTTAGCTAATTCAAAGAATAAATCTATAGTAGTTTGATGGAAATCTTCTATATGTCAAGATTGTACTTGCTTTTGAAGTGCTCAAACATTCTTGAAGAATCACGTGACATCATTAGGTCTTTTACTCCAAAAATTTCTTTAAAGTTTTAAGTGCACTCTCAAATGTTTGAATCCCACAAATTTTTTCAAATTTTTTCAACTTTATTATTTATCAAAGTCAAATCAATGAAGTATTTCATATCACTTAATATTTCAAGTGCAAATCTTCCTAACACATATGAGATTTTGACATTTATAGAGGTAATACTAATAGAGGGTGGACTATATTGTAGTCAAAGGTTTAGAAAGTGGTAATTTACAAATTGAAAGGAATTGGAAGCAACAAACTCAATGAAACCATTTTCTCTAGTTTTTGGAAGAAAATAATGAATTTTACCATGAATACAAAAAGTTTCATAATTTTTAGATTGGTTTGCATTTAGTTATAATTTCTCAATGGAAAAGGCATAGGCTACTATTTGACTTCATAGTTGTGGCAAGAATTGCATAATTGACTTTAATGGACCATGATGTCCAAAACAAGATCTTGCTATATTTACATGGCATGCATATGTGTCCACAAATTGCTCCAAACACATCTAATTGTATTTTGCACATATGGCTTGTAAGATTTTTTGTTTCTCTTTTATTTTTGATATATCTAGTCTATTATAGTGGCCATTTACTTCCATCTATAGTTCTAATATCTTCAATCTTTGCTTTACATTATATTTGAATATAATGTGAAGGCAAATTATGGAATCTTCCCTATCAATTCTTCAATTTGAAAAGGGGTCACAATTAGGTGAAGTTACCTTATGCACACTATAATCATCCTAAATAAAATATGACACCTACATTATAATACTAAAATTAAAAATTGATGATATTCAATATACATAATTAAAATATGAGAGCATAGGAGATCTGCCTAGTGTTGATTTTTGGTACACCAACAAACAAGACTTTAAAATTTTGATTCTTATTTATATATTGTCCAAATATAACCTGCTATAGTGTATTGGAATACCCTTTCACTTGCCAATAAGATTTAATCAAAATAATTGTGTTCAATAATAGTATTATACTCAATTGCTATAGTGTAGATTATGAGTGCATTTACTTTAAGATATAACACCTAGAATCAATTGAGCATTACTTTCATTATTAATCCCTAAAGGATCGTAAGGCCACCAGGTGGCTTTTGCAACATTGTATTTTGCACCCTTGGTCCTTTAGGGGTTAAATTATTAAAGTTTTATTTGACCTTGTTGAAAGTTAACTTCTAAAGGACCAACGTACATGCATTTTTTGGCTACATAGCAATTTTGGGCAAGTACATGTGACTAGAGATTTTCATATTTTGGGCCCAAATTTTAATAGAATATGGGGATGAGGAATATTTTTCATATGCACTAAATTTCATGACATTTGGAAATATGAATAAAATATTATGGCCTAGTATGTTACTTATTTTGTAAATGGGCAATTTGGGCAGATTAGAAAAAATCACTTTTTTCAGAAACCAAAATTCGAAATTGATTTTCTAGAGTTAGATATACTTGGAAAGCTTTGAATCATTCCATCAATGAGATCAATGAGTCAAAAGTTACAAGGCTTTTTTTTTGTGGGTAGGTTTGGATTCTCTACTCTAAAACAAACTTTAAAGTCCTTGATCTTATTCAATTTTCAATATTTTTGGAAAAAAATAAAATGACAGGATGTAGATTGTTTATTACAGCATTGCAACCATTAAGATTGGCATTTTTCAATTCCATAATTAAATTCTTAACAATTTAATATTTTGAATCATTCTCTACTACTATCTACTTACTATTTTTTTTCCTATATCTTTTATAATTCCAAATGACTTGAAATTTTTCAAGCATGTGGCCAACTTGTCTAGGAAAAAGAATCCAAAGAAGCACCACCATTTTGGACATTTTTTCATAGAAAAGTGAGTTTCTAAATTGCAGCTACCCTGTTTTTTGTAGGGCCAAAAAATGATTTTAGTGAATTTGAATGCTTATATCTTGCAATCCACGTGGTGGAAATTCTTGAAATTTTTACCACATGTTTTCAAGTCAGCATTCTACAAGATCCTACAGTTACATGTATCACAAAAAAAAAATTCCAAAAACTTAGTACTTGTACTAAAAATGGCAGTTTGGGAGTATTTTTGGTGAAAATATAGTGTCATGGAACTTTAGGGGTTAAAAAAAGACCTATGCCCCTAGACACTTATGAATTGAGTTTGTACATTTTAAGCAAGAATTTTTAGGGAGTCTATTTTAGAAACATATCACAATTAGGTGTAGTCACCTTATCACACCCTAACACTTATAACAAGGTGAGCAAGTTTCAAACCATTCACTTGTTATTTACAATCAAATGATTATATTTAGCAAATGTTAATACATTTTTAGACTTTGAGGTTAATTAGTGAAGATAGACAAATGCAAGATTAACCAATCACATAAAATGACAACAAATTTTAGATTTTTTCAATAATGTGACATTTCTTTTTCCAAAGTGGACTAACGATGTTTAATTCAAGAAGTGGCTAATTTAATGTATTTTGATTGGACATGAGAGGTTGTGACCAAGCATGACTCATGGGATAATATTTTTCATTTACAATGCCAAGATACTTTGCAATAAGCTATAGATCCTCTTGTAGCTTTGTAGCTGACCATAAAAAAAAGGTTGAATGAAAGGGACAAAGCCTCTTCTTTTGTAATTGCTTGTTTCTGCCTCACCATGAAAGGTAGACAGGGAAGTCCCACTTTCAATTTTCATGAACAGTAAAAGAACGTACAACCACATAATTTAGAAGATGCAAAACTTGAAGAATCAACTCCGCAAGATCCGCTGGGCCAGAGTGATTCTCTTAACTTACGGAAATGCAATTTGCATGATACGTTTATACACTTGACATTTAAAGTGTCTGATTAGGGATTCCTGCACTGGAATCAGATTCTTTGGATGTTGATGGCACAGCTGGTTGCTGCAATGGTATCAGATCCTCTGGATGTTGACGAAAAAAAATGGTTACCAAATCATTCAAGATCAAAGCAAGAGGGCTTTTGCACACTCTACAATTCCAGCATTAGGGTGACATAAGAATAAGTCACCTCGCACCTTTATTCAAAATTCATCGCTCCTTGAATACTCAATTTCACTTAAAAACCAGAATTCGTGCAGAGGGAGAACCTCAATACATTTGCAATCTAAAACATTCAGGCTGTATGATGGGGGAAATTGAGAAGTCATTTATCGATGCAAGGGGTAACAATTATTACCGAACGATAGCTACTTCGCATTCCGTTGCAAGCACTGTATTCATAGTTGCATCATCTTCAGAACGAAGGTGTTTACACCTAACACCAAGACAAACGTAAACATGAAACGAAAACATAATAAAGTCGATCAAACACTCACAACGAAGCCTTCTATACGCAATACAGAGCTCCAGGTAAACCTTACTTCATAAGAACCGTGGGATTTGCTTCGAGTTCAAGGGAGTAGCCATCATGAGCAGAAAATCTGAACCTCGGGAGCTGAATCGCCACTACCGAGTCCCTTGGCATTACATGACCAGCACCTTCCCCAAACACAAAGCATGCTGCAGCCTGAGGCACACCTTGCAGACATTCCCGTCAGTGCACAAGCAGGGCAATTGTTCACCACAACCTGAAACGTTTGCAATCTCACCAACCATCGATGGGACAGGCGTAGTCTAGAGGACTTCCCTTTCTATGGAATATGGAAAGCAGAGAAGCTCTATCCAAAGCGCAGAGGACCCTAATATATTCACAAAAATCTAAGCTCAAGGAGATCAACCCTAAAGGACAATTTCTTGTAAACACATGTATTAGACCCTGAGTACGAACGCCTGCGCAATCTAGCAGCAGTTTAGGCCTTATCACAAATCCTACTCACTACTAAGTTACACTGTAAGATCTGCAAATTCAGGGGGTCATTGAAGAGCAACTTGAACCTAGAATTGCCGGTCTTCATCTCCCCCTCAAGACATCACGCTTGCAGAAAGAAACCCTAATTGGGTTTTCACCTGAGTCCTCTATAGTAAAACCGAGTCCTACCCGTATTCAACAAAAGAAAACATGCAACCAGCTACGACAGCTCCAGAGACTCCAATTACCTGAAAAGAATGCGCCATGCTAGAACTATCACTAGAGCTTGAATTCCACACAAATTGCATCCTCCAAACCGTGGATGTGATTGACCAGCCGAATCAATTAGTTAATCAATTCTAATGATACACTCGGGGTTGCAAGCTAATGGGAAGTACTGCTACCCTCAAACCTGGGAGACAAGAGAGAGGAAGCTCATCGAGCAAACAGACTTAAGAGAGCAAACTAAGAATTCGGCAGTACTATCTGCCTTCACGGAAGAAATCACGAAAGCATGCAGGACCCTAGAGTAGGACCTGACCTAACAGAGCATCACGGAAATCAAGGCTTCTTGAGAAAATGGACAACGAGGTAGACGATGAGGATCGCCAGAACTGAGTACCCCACGGCGGCAATTTGGGGGAGCCATTGGTAGAACAGCAGCCTCACAAACTCATTCATGATGGAGGAACGCTCTCGAGGACACTACAAGCATGAAGAAAACCTCGGCCCACAAAAATCCAACGCTGCGTATCGTAGTCCAAAACGATTGCTGCGATGCACCAAGAGGCAGCAGAGAGTTATCAGTCTCTAGCAAAGCTGAAGAACTGAGTGAGGCCTGGTGTGCACAACCAACAGTCGGTGAGATGGGCTGACACCACGACGCTAATAACAGGACAAGTTAGCACCTCCTGACCTTCCTTGAAGGTTCCGTCACCAGGAAAAAAATGGCAAAATGCACCGGCCGGGAATCGAACCCGGGTCTGTACCGTGGCAGGGTACTATTCTACCACTAGACCACCGGTGCCTCGTCAGACGGGCCAGAGAACCGCGCTCCGCAACCCGCCAAACTCACATGCTCCGATGTGTTAGAGCCTAACTGATAAAGCAGACGCGAGGATTTTACAACACAAAAACATAAGTCAGAATTGCTGTCGGGATGTTGTAGAAGTCACCAAGTCACCCAAAACCCAGCAACTATATAAGAGTGTGACCTATTAAATCTAGATACTCAAGCCAAACTGTTCGACAATGAGGGCATGGATTTGAAATTGAAATATGTATCAACTGAACTTTGAGCTCCTTATTGGACTTCAGCTAAGATCTGCCACAATTTCACAATTTTTCTGACGAGAAAAACAGCCCTCATTTGAACACAATCGTGACTGTAAGGGAAATTTGCTGCAAGATAGTTCATCATACATTATGTCTGGTTCTTGCACTCTGAACTAGCAAAGAGCAGAGGACTCTACCCTAGAACTTAAGCTGTTGAGCATCCCAGAAAAGGATTCTTGGACTTGTTTCAGACCAAACAGAACATACCCAGCAGTGACATCGCTTGAATGTAGAGGGAGCTTAACCGAAAATAGATCCGGATACATGCAGCTGTACTCCAAAGAGGTGACAAATCTTACTGCCGCAAATGCAAATGAGAGAAAGACTTAGAAAATCAAATACACTCATGATACATTACGTACATGCTACTCGGTAGCAGTCAAGTTGGAACAACATTGGCGAAGTCACAAGAGGAAAAGAACTAGCATAAAAATTACCAAAGAACGTGCTAAGAACAGAAATAATACCCGTCTTTGAAAGCTAAACTTTCCTGTTGTGACTTCTGATGCCCAGGCTCGTGAATCCTGCATTAAAAAGGCTACTCAACTAGTGAACATTTCGGGACTTCAATTAATATCTTCTGTTCTGTACAACTGCTCAAGATGATCTTCACTCTTTGCAAGTAGTTATGCGGATAGTCGAAGTGGCAGTTGACTACTGTAGGACCCAAACCATGTGAGGAAAAATCACATAGGCTGTAGCCTAAACCTCCGTAAAAGGCGCCTTAATCAACCATACAACCAATTACATGAAAGGAGAAGATAGTAACCTCATAAAATCTCGAAGTGCTGAAACCTCGCGGTGAAGTGATCGCGTAGAAGTAACGTTGAGCACAATCACGCCTCAAAACCCGCCTAACTCGACTTGTGTTCGTAGAACCCAAAGCTTACTCAGGGGTCCGATCAATTCAGGATTCTGGGTAAAATAGAAACCGAATTTCCAAGATTTCGAAGCCTCACATGGTCATTGACACAAGGACTCCAAATTCTTCTAGTCCCAGTATTTTATGAGACCATCCCAGCCACAGGTGGCCACTTTTGACTGCTCAAGAGGATGCCATTCTGCTCCTATACAGACTCCTTCGTGGCACTTCAGAGTGCGGAAGACTTTACATGTTTTCCAGTCCCAGAACCAGCAGCGACCTTCACCATCTCCTGACATGATGAACCGCCCATCTGGTGAAAAGTTCACTTGGCATGCGTACCCAGCAACAATATGCCCGGCGAACCGCTTCTTCTTGTTCAACCGGAAGCGCTCCCGGGTACTATAGACGAGAATCTGATTATCTAAACTTTGAGCTGCAAACCAGTTGGTGTTCGGGTGGACAGTGATGGAGGGCATAGAGTGCATATGCGGCTCACTTATATACTTAATCACCACCGGTATGCCAAACTCCCACACACGCAACGACTTATCGTCACTAGATGTAACAAACCTCCGATTATCATCGACGAAAGTGATGGTGTTCACAGCACCCAAGTGCTGATCATACTCCTGGGTAATCTCTCCAGTGTTCATGTCCCACTGGACAATCTTCTTATCACTCATACCCGCCAGCAGCACGTTCTGCTTATCCTCATCCGGATTGAACTTTACGACATACGGAATCTTCCCTGTCGAGAAAGCCGAAATCACTTGTCCAGTCTCGGTATCCCAAAGTTTGATTTTTCTATCATACGAAGCCGTCAGGAACTTCGACCCATCGTTGTTGAAAGTAATGTCCCGAACTGCTTTCGAATGACCCATGTAAGTTCGCATACACTTCCCACTGCCATGAACATCCCATATTTTGACCTTGGTATCCATGCTAGCCGAGAGAAGCAGATGACCATACTTCGGGAAAAACCTAATTGCCGAAACCCCCTTGGTGTGCCCACTCCACGTGTGCACCCATCGCTTCGGAATGTAGCAATGCTCGTTGGTGGCCTTGTGATCCTTCGGGGGACTAATCCATGAGCGACCTTGATAGTCCACCTCCTCCTTGCCATGAAAGGTACTCTTATCATCAAATTCCACCTTCTCGTCTTTCCCCTTTTGACTCTTCTTCTCCGCATGAAGCTCAGCGTAAGCCGTCTGCTCCTCCGTCAGCTCCCCCTGTAAACCCTCCTTCTGCCCAGCCCACGGCGACTTGGAGTTTTTCAGCAGCCATTCGTCCGTCGCGGGATTCTCAACATTCTCCTCGTCAACCTCGCCTTCGCCGTCGTTCCGTGGCCTCTTCTTGCGCTGCTTCCGATGCTCGTGCTGCGGCAGGTTGTAGACAGACGCGCCATCGGTGGCCTCTACGGCGGTGACGTCGCCAACAATGTTGTTCCCAGTCGTAGCGCCAGGGTCTGCTGCGAATCCGTAAGCGTAAAAAGTGTTGTACTGCTCGTCGAACATGAAAGGCGCAATGGAGGCATCCTCCACGAAGCCGATTTTGTGGTTGCGCAGGCCCTGCGCCACGCCATCCTTCGCGTACGGGTGGGCGGGACCGGCCACGGGCGCCCACAGCTGCTCCGCCGTGGGATTGTAACTCACTTTGCGCTGCGACGGGTCCAAGGGTTTTCGGGAAGTACTCACGGCGGAGCTTCCCGCAGCGTTAACCAAAAGCAATGAGTCACTTATTTCTGGAGCGGCTGAGCGACGAGGCTCCAGGAGACGAATTGGGGAAGACTCGGGAGACGACAAGACGCTGCTTGAGGGCGACGCAGCAGGGCGCGCGTCCGGACCCTCCCCGCCATCGCTGTACTGCACCAGAAGGTCCATAGCTAGTGCGCCCGCCCTACTATTTGTTTTTTTGAACACAATCAACCATGCCGATGCTTGCAAACGAAGTCGCGGAGGGGAAGCAGAATACTAATATTCAAACCCTAAAAACTGGGGACGAAGTCAAGAAGCTCTCAGCGAAGGAATTCGAAACTAAAACTGACGCCCTGCTATTTATTTTCGAACACTAACAACTACGTTTCCGCTTGAAAATGCAAGTCGCGGAGGGGAAGCGGAATGCTAATCCTCAAACCCCAAAACTAGCAAAGAAGTCAAGACCCACTCAAGCAATGCAATTGCGAAACTAAACCAAACCCTAAAACTAGGGTACAAGCCACGACCCGCTCAAGCGAAGGAATGCGAAACTAAGGTAAACCCTGCAACTGAGTAAGAACCCCCAACCAGCACAACCAAAGGAGCCCCAAACCCTAAATCTTTTACATGTGTCACTCAGTAATTTAGTCTTGGAACAAAAACTGTTGCTGACAAGGGGTGGTTTGCACCCATAACAGATCAAAGGTCCACTATAATATTATATCAAAATTATATCAGTAGTTCCTGTAATAAAGTATAAGTCGAATCAAATAAAAGTACCAAAATGGACTACTTAATAAGTTTTTACATTGAATCCCTCTTAAACCCTAAAATCCCATTGTCCCTTTGGGAAACAAAATGGATTTTGGGTAGGCTTTTGTAGTCTCAATATATGTTGTGATTCTTTGAAACTTTTTGTGAAGATAGAAAATGTCATTTGCTTTTTAGGAATATAATTTTTATTTCAATTAGTTCTTGGGAGCAAAAGTTATTGCATAATAAGCCCAAATTTGAGTTTAGTAGGTAGAAGAAAATAAATAAATAAATAAATTTAAAATAAAATGAAATCTATAGATTTGTTTCTCATAGATTGTATTTTTAGCTACCTAGGGGGACTTTGATTCATTCCATTGGATTGATGATGTAGAAGTTATGGACAATCTTGTTTGTTTTTTTAAATCAAAGTATCTTCTTAAAATAATAATTTGAAGGATTCAGTTAAGAAATCCAATTTCACGGTTTTTCCAAAACAAGGTTTCATTAGGTTAAAATCTCTTACTAGAATAATCTCACAATTCAAATTAGTATACTTCAATTCCATCTTAGAGCTATTAATGGTTTGATTTTCCTTCAATCTAGAACATCTTTGTACTAAACAAGTTTTTCATGAATGAAAATTGTGTGTGTATGTGTGTGTTTTGAATTTTTTTTCTAGATCCTCAATTCAATTCTTCAACATAAAAAATTCAAAATTCAAAATCAAAAGTGCAAAAACTTTAAGGTAAGAGGATTCAAAGTAAAAAAATCTAGTCAAGCTTGGTGCAAAAAACCTTATTTTCTTCACTTTAAATCTTCACTTTAAATGTAAATATCTTGCAACCTACAAAGTCAAAGTTTCTAGAACTCTTACACACATTCTTACACTAGTCTAATTTAAGATCCTACAAATAGATAAGCCATAAAAAAAAACTTTTAAATTTTTTTGCTCTTTGCAATAGAAATGGCAGTTTTGAGTGATTTTTGATGAAAAAAGGCCTTATGACTTTAAAGGTTAAATAAAATTCTATTGATTCATAATATTTTTATTGAATTTTTTAGTTTTATCCTTTCAACTAATCATAACATTCTTAACTTGATTTGAGGTACTCTCGCCCTCTTTCACATGCAAGGTGGCTTCCAAGTTGTAGCAAGCATTTGATTAGTTTTCCAATTAAATTATTAACCCTCCCTCAATGCATCTAGTAAGAGATTGGCAGTTGGTGCTTGCTACGCGACATATTCACCATACTATTTTATTAGAAAGATAATTGAGAAGGATTCCTAAATAATCATTTGGAACATCAAGAGTAGTTTTGTAATTATTATACAAGACTATTTGATTCTTAAGAAACCAATTTGCATTCTTTTCCATTTGAACTTGAAAGAAGAAGCCTAGCTCTAGGCCAATTGTTCCTTCATGAAGGGACTTACAATGCTATAGTTTGTCATGTATTTAATAAAAAATTAAACATGTATCTATGTAAAAAATATTTACTTTCCATACATTTATACTATATTCTTGTTTCCTTATGAAAATTTAAGGTATTTGGGTATTTATTTCATAGAGACTCATACACTTTCCTACCAATTTTTTAAGAATGTATACTATCATCTACATAACTTATTTATATTTTTCATTTTTCATTTTTCATTTTTTTTTTCATTAATAATATTGTTATTTCTATCAAGCTGATAGTCATTAAAATCACTTATACTTCATATTTTTGTTTTTTCCTACAATTGACACTTTCATGTTGTTCTTTCTATCAATGTTTTCTTACAACTATTATTTTTCCAAATTTTATTTTTCATTCATTGGACCTTAAATCCTTATGTGCCATATATTAACTAAAAATGATACCATAACAATAACCTTAGCACTCCACAAGCATTTTCAATTTTTTGCAACCAGGGTACAATAAAAAGAAATTTCATACTTTTCTTTTTCTACAAGCCAAACTATAGCCCTAATATCCAACTTGAAGATCAATATCTTCATAACTTTTCCTTATTCATAAAACATCTATCTAGTATACCCTACGTAGATAGCAAGTTCGGCACTTTGGTGCCAAATATTTAATTAAAGTCTGAAAATAAGGTTTGGCACTTCAAAATCTAATTTTCAAAAATTCGACATTTAAGTCAAAAATAAAATAATAATTCGGCAACTAACCTACAATATCCTCATCCAATGTGGATGAATATTTTAAGATCTATCTAATTAAGTCTTTTACCATTTACATAACCTAGTTTTTCTACCCTAATAAAAATTAGGGTTTTTTGTAAGTATTTGTATACAAGTATTGTGCTTGGAACTGTGGCGGCACACACTTGTTCACATAATACTTTGGAGGTAGAATGTCATGGCAAAGCAAAGTACCTTGAATTTTTTGTTTACCCCAATTAGAAAAAATGAGATGGAGATACGCATAGAGAGAGATTTTACAAAACTTAGTAAACAATTGGAAGTGCAAAAAGCCTCGGAAGTGTTGGATATATTGGAAGTGAAAAGACCAGTTGGGCGACCTCGCAAGTGTTTGGAGACTTTCTTATTTGTACCAAATGAAGTAGCAAAAGAGGAGGTGCAAGAAGCTCAAGACACACCAACATCCAAAAGAGTCAAGGTTAGAGGCAACTATACCAATTGGTTTCTCCCTTGTTTGTGGGATCCAATCTTTGTTGTTGTAAAGCGTTATGGTAATTTCAACAATGCTTTGCATTTTTTGAAAACTATATACAAGAAGCCAGAGGAGAAAAGAGGTACTTATGGTAAACTTTCAAGGGGTTCTTTGTATGAGTGGTTTACTCCTACTGGTGTGTTGAAAGAAAACTATAAAAATCATGTTCATGTTGGATCTTCAATATTTGTTAGTGGGAGTCAACATTGCCCTGTTCTATCTAAGTATCCTACTTTACAAGAAGAAATTCGTACCCTTCTTAAGTGACATCGGCAAGCAAGGGTTCCATTGTTTACAAGTTCAATACGTGGACTTATGAGAGGTGTTATTTTAAAGAGGGAACCTAGCTTACTTCTTTGTGAGCAACGCACAAGTTTTAAGGTGAGCATGGAATGGACTAGAGCATTTATAAAAAAAAAAGATCAAATGGTCCTATAGGGTAGCAACTACAATAGCAAGAAAACTCCCTTCAAATTGACAAGAAGAAGGACTTTGCATGTCACAAAGAGTTGCTTACCTCATCAAAACTCACAACATTGGCGCCAATTTGATTGTAAACACCGATCAAACTAGAGTGCATCTAATTCCTACAAGTGGTGCACATACTTGGGAAGAGAAGGGATCGAAATCCATTATTGTTGGTGGTGCAGACAATAAACAACAAGTGACAGTATTAGTTTCATCATTAGCCTTAGGTACCCTTCTACCAGTCCAAGTAATTTTCACGGGGAAAACAAGTAGAAGTCTTCCTCTAGAAAATGAAGGGCAACTTCAATGTGAAGGTGATGGTTGGCATCTTACTTTTTCATCGCATCATTGGTCAACGCTTGATACTTGCAAGGTTTTTGTTGAAAAGGTACTTCAACCTTACAGATTGCAACAAATTGAAGAACTCGACCTATTGCAAGATGCTAAACTGATATGGCTCATTGATTGCTGGAGTGTGCACAAGTCTAAAGAGTTTATGTTATGGATAAAGACTACACATCCTACCATTCTTGTTCTTTTCATACCACCAAATTGTACAAGTGTATTTCAATCTGCAAATGTCATACTACAACGTCCTTTCAAACATGCATTTTGCCAACAATTTGACCTTTGGTCTACTGAATCAATTTCTTCACAATTAGATAGTGTGCAAAACATTGACAATGTGAAGTTAGATATGGCTATGTCTACATTAAAGCCTTTGATGTGTGGTTGGTTACATAAAGCGTCACTTCATGTTTCCAACCCTTCTATGATCATAAAGGGTTGGGAACATTGTGGACTTCTTCAAGTATTTGAAGAATCTTTTCAATTTCAAGCTATGCAAGCACACATGGAAACAACACTCTTCACAACAACATTGTCACTTTCTAGTAATGCGGAAGTAGAGATTAGTCATAATGAACATGAAGAAGAGATTGATTTGGACACAAACATTTTAGCAATCATGGAGCTTTCCTTGAATCATGTGGAAGAAATTACAACAAATAATTCAATAAGAAGCTCTTTTGTTGGACTAAGAGATCTCGCACGAAAGAGGTACAAATCTATGCATACATAATATAGTCTAATTTGTTTATTCAAATTGTAGAATACTATAAGTAAATTTTCAAATAAAAGTGTTCAAAATTTGTTGGCTTTTAGTAGGTCTATGTCCCTCATACAAATATATCTTTATGCCAATATTATAAAATTGTCTAATTAGCATATGGAATTCTTTGTTTTCCACATAAGATTTAATTTTAGCTTCTATGTGTTACATCTTCAACTATGACTAAAATTGTTTACATGAAACATATGTAGACAACCTTAAAGAAATGGAGCAAAACATTATGTGACAAGTGTTACCTTCTTTTTTGTAGACAAAGACCTACAACGTGAGATCAAATCTTGTTCAACATGTGAAGGCACTACCGGTACTACAAAAGAAGGTTAGTTAGTTTTCTATTATGAGGTGTCAATGATACACTTCTACTGTTGTAACTCATTTTAATTGAAAAATCATTGCTGATATCACATTCCATTGTTGAAATTGTGGTTCTAAGCTAGTGTAACATTAAAAAATTCTTGCTGAAATTCTTTGGTTCTAAGCTACATAAACGAATCCAACATCAAATTCTCTCAAACAAACATTTATGAGCTACACTTAAAACTAAGATTCATGAGCTACAAAGATATTAATAGCTTAAAAATTCATATTGTAATTCATGAGCTACACTTCAATATTATTTCAAACTAGGCTTCATAAGCAATATATTAACCTACTAAAAGTTAATCAATTCACAAGTTGATTTGATACTGAAAGCTTAACAATTCAAACATTAATTCAGCTATGTCGTATTGAAATTCTTTCAAGAAAAAATGAATGAGCTACATTGAAATGCTTAAGAATCTTGTATCACCCAACAATACCAATAAAGATAAGCACTAAAATTGAATAAAAAAGTTTTCAAGCAGTACAGTGCAAATGAATCAATGTAATTGAGAACCACATGAAACAAAGAATCTATAGCTAATGAATTAGTATCATACAAAACGTAGATCCGTATTACTCACAAAAATCAATGAGAGATGTATATATTTTAATCTCATCCACAGAGAATAGAAAGACGAAGCTAAATTGAAAACCTACTCTGAAAAAGAACAAAGGTAGGAAAACATTATTTTACCTTACTCTTGCAAATTCTTTGTTGTAGGAGAGCACATCTCAACTTTGATGGGTGGTGGGTGCAAATGCATATGGGTGACACGAGAGACAGAGGAGCAACCAATACAAGTAGGCATTTTTGCAGGTATAGATATGCATTTCAACAAGCAAAGGTAGGCATTTCAAGAGGCGCAATTGGACATTTCAGTAGGCGTCGGTGGGCATTTCGGCAAGTGCAGGCAAATGATTCAACTAGTGTACATAGACAATTTTGCAAGTGCTCCTATCTAAGTCTTCCGAATGCTCAATCCCAAATCAAAGATCAAGGCTTTGATGAAGCCTACAAGAGAACTCTAAGCCAAGGGCAACTTGATCAGTATCAAATACAGACAAAGACAAGCAATTTGCAACATCAAATACTGGTAGAAGAAGAATGAAATAGGGCAAGAAATACAAAGTGAAACACCGAAAAACTAAATCTAGGGCATTGTACCTGTGGCGCAATTCCAAACTGAATGATGAATTGTATCTTCTAGGTTGTTGAGGCTTCATTTTTATACTTGTTGTCTTTGTTGAGTGTAAGTGCTGCTTAAGAGAAGCGCCTTTTGTTTGTCAACATAATTTTTGTAGTCTTTGGCTAAAGATGGATACACTAGTTGTACAAAGACATAGTGGAAATGGCCAAATGGGGGACGCACCTTGATTGAAATTTTTGCCTAAATATAACATACTTTAGTTGAATAGGAAGGTCATGGGAAGGCAAATTCTTCTGCAAGGCTATCACACCTCTAGCAAAGGTCTTGTGGGATGTAGAAAGCAACTTATGAGCATTTTATTGAAGCTCAAGATTCCTCTATTTGAAGCTTTATCTTCTGGCACAACACTTTGTTTTCTTTTTTAAAGAAATTGTTAGAATTTTCGACAAACCATCTTTGCATTTACTGGTAACTTCAGTTGCCTAGTCACATAAATAGACAAAATTCGGCAATTTTTTTTTGTAATTAATTTAAGCCGAACCTACTATCCAAGTATAGTAGTTGTTCCAACACCTAGGAAAAATAAAAATATTAGATACTTGTGGTTTGGTAAGAAAAAAAAATACTCAAGATGCTTTCATTTCAATTAACTTCAAATCTAAAAATATTGTGCATTTCAATAATTCTATATCTAAAAAATCAATAAATGATCAAAATTCGTATTTTTTGGATCAATTTTGCAAATTTATGAATTAAAAATTTACACCTTGTAAGTGTTCAAGTTTGTAGATTTGTTCATGATGATTTTACACATTTATATATTGTAATTTTAAAGATTAAAAATCAGAAATTAAATAATTATAAAATTACAAATTCACTAATTCACTAATTCTCTGGCACTAAGGAGGGAAAAATGTATATCATTCTATCAAGAAGAAAACAAATAAATTTTGTAGCTTTTCAAATTAGAGATGATCTATTATGACTTTTTTACAACTCAACACCAACCACTTCTTTTCTTAGTTTGTTAAGTTAAGGTTTGAAGATAGCCACTATATTGACCAAGATTGGTCTACATATTGTTGTGGGATGGATGAAATGGTCCCCAATTTTAGTGATATTGGTGGTTTTGTAGCCTTGATTCTTGACACATTTGATATCTTAGATTGTCAAATTCCTACCAAAACTTAGGAATCATTGTCACTCGATTTGATAAATCAATCAAGGAAGTTGATCAACAATAGATCACAAGCACAAAGGCAATTTAGAGAGTTTTTGGAGCCCAAATGTCAAAATGAGTGAAATTTTTATGGGAAATTTAAATTGAACAAGGTTAAATATTGAAGTGTAATTGGATCTATAGCTTGGATTTGTGATGACTGCCTTTCAAAGAATTGAAATGAAATTGATGAATTGAAATAGAATAGTAGTAATGATTGAAGATTGAGATGAAGCATTAGAATGCAATATTGTTGATAATGTAGGCTTCTTGAAGTGAATGTATCTAATTATTATAGATGGTAGACAACTTTGCCTTTTTGTAGACGGGTAGTAACTATTTTTGTTAACTATCCAACACTGATTCTTTAGATGATGAATTTTAGATTTCTTAGGAAAATATTTGAACCTCTTGTTTGATATTAAGGCATTTTAAAGTTCAAACATGGTATTTTAATGAATTTATAGTTGATGTGAGTTGAATTTTGAAAAGTTGTGAATTGAAACACCTTCTCTAATGGTGCAATTAAAGTATAACTTATAAAACAAGACAAATGAATACACTTTTAAAGAATCATACCTCCATCTAATTTATAAATAGTAATGATGCCTATTTTTAGATTAAAAACCAATTTTCATGTTTACATGATATTAGTGAAGAAACAATTGCTAGCATATTATAGTTGTGAAAGTTCAAAAAACAATCTTCGCTACAATTTGTTGGACACTCGAAAGTCAGGATTTCCTTTGGATGCTTTAGTTTTACACTTTTCTATAGCACTAGCACAAAAGCGAGCAATTATTGTGAGTTTCTCAAAGCAATTGATTCCTCCGAAATTGTATTTTGTAAAGAAGTGAGCATCATACTATGGGAGGAGGATCTTGCAAACACATGGAAGCATTTGTTGACTCTCTCCACCAGTCTACCATGCAATGGTTTGAGAAAACTCAATCTTGAGTGTTTGAGTGGCTCCACAGTCCCACTTGCCAATTTTGCATCAAGTGTGGTTCTAGGAAATGATGCTATTTACGAGCTTTGGCTTGAATTTATTGATCCAAGCTAGGAGATGCATGGCAAAGAGGAGGCTATAGAGTTTGTGTCCATTATTGTTGTACCCTACAATCCTCAAATCCTCAAAATTTTCCAAATGGATGTGTTAATATTAGATGGAGAGGGAATGGAGCAACTAATGAAGCCCTTCCAAGGCCCTTCCAATGTACTTGAGGACTTGGAATTTGGTGTTATAACATCAAATGCTCAACTTGAGCACATAAGTGCCATGCTTGCCTCAAGCACATCCCTCAAAACACTTGTTGTCAATATTATTTCATTTGGGGTTAAGAAGGCCTTCACGAGAGTATTCACTAGCATAGCAACTGCATTATGTTCCAACCAATCTCTTGAATCCCTATATTGTAGAATATCTAGCAACATGGAGTTGAAGGAGTTGTTGGATCCACTTCTACCAAAGACCAACAATCTCCAGTCCAATAGTACCGTCACCAATCTCACTTTATGGGGATCAATTGGAAGGAAAGAGGGGATCAAAACCTTAGTTGACATGCTTTCCACCAATACAACCTTGCTAAAATTGAATTTGAATTACATGGTTGATTCTCCTCGCATGGTGAAGACAGGATTGAGAATGTTTTGGTTGTCTTGGAAGCCCTCAAGACCAACAAATCTTTGACAAGAATTGGTTTCAAGGGGAGTAAATCAGTATGTGGTTACAAAGTGCTTGGAGCTATGATAGACTTGCTTTTAGAGAATCATTGCATAGAAGACATTGACTTGCACGAGGACTTGCATCAAATAGATTTTATGAAGATGGGAGACACAAACTATGTGTTTCACCATTATCAAAGAGAAAGAAAGTAAGATTGCGGGACATTGTATAAGGCTTGGCAAATGTGAATCTCACATCCGAGCAAGTGTTTTGTGTAGAAATCCATATGTTGGTAAGATTTGCAATTATATCTACTTTTGGCATACAAAAATTTCATTAGTGATATTCATTATTTGCTTTTCAGAATAGAAATGGATACTAAAGTTATATGAGATATGTACAACAATTTTTTAAGTAGCATGTATATGAAGCAATCAACATTAGTTTAGCTTCTAAAGTCTTGAAGGACATTAGGTGATCTTAAGTACTTATATGGAGAATTTCACTAAAATGGAAATCATTCCACAACTTTGGCACTTGTACAATTTAGACTATGTGATTTGAAATCTATACCTATCCTAGATGGTTTAGACCATACGGTCTGAAAATGGTGTATAGAATATTTCCATTTTAATGAAATGACCTAATTATTACAGATTATTATTTTTATTTTTTTCATATTTCATTAGAATGAAAGGATAATTCTTAAGTTTTAGTGATTGCCCTGAAGAGTCTCTCAAATGACTTAGATATGCAATTTAATGTGTTATTTTAAAATATATTGGGGTTTTCATAAAAAAAAATATTGTATTTAGAATGACTAAAATTTATCTATACAATTTACTTTGTATTCATAGAACATAAAGAAATTCATATCAATTTCAAGAAATTTACCTTGATAATTCACAAGAAAGTACAATTAATATCTATAGCACTTGCATTTTTTATGATTAGCTAAAATTTCATCTTACATTTATAATCACAAAATAGTTATAGATTTGATTTTAGAAACATCATAACATTTCTTTAAAGGCTATTTAAACATTGTGCACATGTGACTATAAATGATTGTGAATGAGTCATTTTTGAGTCATTGTGGACATTTTTATAGTTGTTGTGGACACTAGTTTTTTACTAGTAAAAAGACAACATCTTGTAGCTTGGGTCTTAGCTAAAACATTAGTATAAAATCTTATTTTGAAATCTTATTTTGAAATTTTTTTATACAATTAATACCCCAAATCCCCAATATATGTGTTGCATACTAGATCTACTCTTTTATGTAAGATATGAGTATTTAATGCCTCCAACTCATATCACATCATGAATTGCATGTGATGAATGCGGGAGTTTGATATGAAATTCTAAACTAATTGGACCTCATTTGACTTCAATTTAGGTATAACAAGATTACGTATGTTTATGAAGCAATTGAAAGAATTTCAGAGAAAATATGGGGTTCGAAATCATAAAAAGGTTTGTGACAAAATAAAGAATACATTCAAAATGTTCAGTGCTTCAAAACTACCAATGGAGGACATATTTCTTGAACATACACATGTATTGAGGTTGATAGTATACTATGTAATGGCATAGGCATTACCATTGGGGGCATGGGTGGTCAAACCGACTATCATTTGTTTTATGAGTTGATGATGCCAAATTTATCACCTAATGGAAGTTGTTCCTTGTTCATGCTCATGTGCAATCTTGTGGAGGAATGGATTTCATCAAAAAGAAAAAGTCCCTCACATTTAAAACTTGAACTTGAATTTGGGTTGCAATTCATTGCTTCCAATACAAGGCGATCGCTTTCCTTTCGTTTGCATGTGTCCATAATTATCATACAATTTGACTATTGGATGGACGATACAATATTTATAGAACACATTGGTGATGTGGTTTTGGAATTTGAATCTCAATTCAATGAGGTCCTTGAATTTGACAAAGACGAGTTTGTAAAAGATGAGTTTGTATTCAAGGTAGATGGTAGAGATGTATCTCATGCTCGTGGTATGTTTGATTTCATCCAATCCTACTTGAAGCAATTGTTGGAGAGATTGTTTAAAACCATAAGGGCATGTGAAGAAGTACAATGTTTGGTAGCATTGTAGAATGCAGTCAAATCAAAGCAACCTTTGTTGAAGTGGGAAGAATTTTGTGAAGGTATATGCAAGGAAGTGAAGGAATTGAATGATTGTGAACATGAATTTTCAAGTTTTGCATTGAGAACGTGGATTTGGTGTGAAATGGGCTTTCTTTCAATTTTATTTTTGAAAATCCATGCGGTGTGAATGTGGATGCCAAGAGATTTCAAAAGTTGGCCATTGATGGTTGAAATGTTCAAATTCCAAGAACGGCCAAGGTCGGATGCAAATGAAGAGGCATTAGATGAAATTTGGCCATTTAGAAGACTGCGAGTTTCCCGCAATTTTTTTTTGTTCTATTTCTTTTGTAATTTTAGGTAGAAAAAAAATCTTAAAAAATTAATTTTTTTAGTCTTTATGACGGCTGACAGCAGTTAGCCGTTCCCTCATTGTTGTGGGAACAATGTGGGGGACAAGCCTAAACGGCCCTCCAAAGTTGCTGAAAAACATCTAATGCATCATGGGGGAGTTGGTAGTTATGAGTTTTATTATGTAGGCGCGGACGAGTACAATCTAGACTCTTTTTGTGTGTTCATTTTTTTATTTTTCTATTTTCTATGCACATTTTCTATGATCTTTTCTACAAACTATTTTATATCTATGTTTTTCACAATTCAATTTAGTGATAAATTATTTTGTGATGTGTTAATATGCAATTGTGTTTGATAAACTATGAATGTGTGTGATACAAAGTTGTTGAATGCAAGTGCTTATTGATAACACTATGTGTGTGTTTGGAATTTAATGAGTGGTGAAATTAAGATAATTTAAAATTGAAGAATGTATAATTGTTTAAGTTTAAATTTGTGAGAGAAAATTAAAGAGTGATTCTTTATAATTTATAGGTGCATGGTGTATGAGTGATAAATCATAGCATTATTTTTAGTTTATTACAAGTGCAGAATGTGTTATTAATATTGAATCTAAATTGACTATTGCAATGGCCAATGCAAAATGGCTAAATGTTTGATAGTTTAGGCTATGTAGTTGAGTGAAGATTATGAATGAAAGAGTAAAAATATTTTAAGAAAGAATAATTGTGAGTGATTCTAAACTTTTAATATGATGAGTATCATATGGTGGTGATTTGTAATATCTATTATTTTATGAATTAAGATGGTGCAAACAATAATAAATGAGAGAGAATAATTATTGGAGGTTGTTAAGTTTTGTGAATCAATGCTTAATGAAAATGAAAATGAACTTAATTGAGAAGAGAATATTGCGATAGAATTAATGGAAGAATTCATACAAAATGAAAAGGCCATGGATATTAATTATGAAATTAGACTATGACTTGATTATGAACTTAAAAGCAAGTATATGGAAATTGATTATGGCCATGAGTGATGTGCATTGAGAGAATTAAGATTCTATATCCCATGGTTGTTTTCTAAATTTATCCATAGTAAACACATTCCTAGTTTTATTTAAAGATCTCTTTTATGAGATATACATGGACACTTTTAGTGTTGAAATTTCTTTATGAGGCAAATTAGCATATTATTTCCTAGATAAAATGTCATATCACCTATGAGTGACCTTAGTTACACAAAACTCTAGCTAACTTGAGTCTTCCCCTCCAAAAACCTATTTTGTTATATTTTTCCTTGGTTGTTATTTTCTATACTACAACGATGTCAACTATGAGCTTTCTAAATGGTAGAAGGAGTTTATAGCTATATTGTTGAATGATGGAGGGCACATCATGTACAATGGACAAGACATAGTGGTCATGACCAATCCCCATTGGTTTTGTCACCATATCATTGGAGAATCCTACACCAATGGGCAATCATGGATTGTGAATTGGAGATGGTTTCGGCAAATGGGATCATATCCTTGGAACATATGGAGCGTTTGATATTGAATCCTGTTAAAGGCTAAGGAGACATGGGATGCAATTTGATGACATCTTGGGCATGATGATCAAACTCTATATAATTATGCTATGAGCAAGATGCTCATTGCATTATGATTCCATCAACTTTGAATGACAAACACAAAATTTTGAGGTGGTTAGCAAAAGATGAATCAACAAACTTCACCTATGTTGGGAGAAGGATTGCTTGTCAAGATAGAATTAAAACAATGTTGACTTCTGGTTTCTTTACTTGGCTTCAGGTATAATTTTCTATTTCATTGTAGGAAAGATGAATTCTAAATGTTTTTCATGTTGAATAGTTGAACATGATTTTTGCTTGATCACAATAATCCATCCACCATACAACCAAAGTTACAATTCTATCACAGTTTATAAAATAGAACAATTCTTAACAAGGACAAAAATATATTAGAGTTTTAATGCTCATTTTCAATGACAACATGCTACATTTCCTTCTTTTATATTTTGATTTACATGTCTATAAGATGCTATTTCTATGAATGAAATGAATGAAATTTTACAATGACTTTAGTTCCATAAAAATAACAATATTCATTTGTTGATATGTCATGTAGGTTTCTTTCTTCAAAAAGCTCCAAAGCAAGAATGCTCAAGATACTTATGAGGTCTTTCGAGATGTTATCAAATTTATAAGTGATGGCATTGAAGTCATTCTTCAATTCCATCATGGTGATGCTAACATCCTTTTATGATCCCATCAATGTCAAGACAACGTGTTGGAATTCCTTAAAAGCGGTGTCATATTGTAAATGGGTTCATTATGTGAAAATGCATAATTATTTGTTAAATTGGAGGGGTTTTTTTTCTAGAGTTTCAAGAAACAAATGGGGTTATACTCCACTTGAACTCTTTTTTTTTACCTCTATTTGACAAACATTTAGTTCTTTGATTTCTACATTAGAAGATATTTTAATATGTTAGTTAGTTAGGTTGAAGTTGTAAGAACAAAAGGTAAAGCTTGTTTCACCTTTTTCCTTATTTTTATTTTATTTTTAATGGATTAGAAATCCACATAGATGATATGGATAGACTTATCGAGAAGAGGAAGTGGCCCATGTGGGTATTATGGCCCATGTGGCATCTTAGTGGCCCAAATCCACTAACTTAAGAAGATGGCATGGAGGTTGAGGTGGCGGATGAGGTTGAGGATCATCTTCTTCCTCCTCCTTGTTTTGCTTAAAGGAGCCGTCACTTTGGGAGGGGATAGCACTTTGTACATGGAGATTTTAGTAATGAAATTTTGAGAGCTTGTGCATCTTGTTTTTGTGTTTCCAAAAAGTTATCACTCATGAAGTTTGGAGTTAGTATGTGTAAGTTATGAGTTTGGGAGTGAGGTGTTGTGAAGTTGCCTCAAACTTTCAAAAGAGTGAGCTTTGAAAGGGTATGAAATGTGGAAAGTACTTTGTATTTGAGTGAAACTTGGGGAGCTTGTAGATATTCATATTAGCTTTCCAAAATGAGTTTATTTTCTTGATTTGGAGGTAGTATGAGAAAATTATGGGCTTGAGAGTGAAAGGGTGAAGGGATACTTTCGGGTTTTCAAGTGAGTGAGTTTTGAAAGGCTATGAAATGTGGACAGTACTTTGTATTTGAGTGAAACTTAGGGAGCTTGTAGATGCTCATGTTAACTTTTCAAAATGATTTTATTTTCTTGATTTGGAGGTAGTATGTGAAAGTTATGAGCTTGAGAGTGAAGTATAGGTGAGCTGCCTTTGAGTTGGGAAGGGTGAACTTTGAACGACCATAAAAGTCGGACAGTATCTTAGTTTTGAGTGAATTTTGGAGAGGTTGTAGAACTTTTTGTAAGCTTTTCAGAGGCATATCACACTTTTAGTTTGGAGTTGTATAGCGAACGTGGCACTCAATCAACTATCAGACACTTCTTCGAGGGGAGTTCATGAAAGATATGACTTTGTTTCCACAATTTTTTATCATGCATGGGGTATATTGAGACTCCATGACATCTTTGGAGGGGTGTATGGAAGGGTGATAGTATTTTGGTTTATATGGCATCATTGGTGGAATTTATTGTTATGTTTGTGACTTTGGCCACAGGATCCTTCATTATTTGAACCACATCTAGTTGCAGCTAGAAGCCCCGCGTTTTCCCAAAGCAAGGCCTCTCTACTTGACAACGGAATTGTTTAACACATCAAATTTCTTCAAGTAGATCCTACATTAGGATGTCCTGGAATCCATCTCATTGAGTACATCTTGCATCCTACGTGTGTGTGGAAATTGGTTAATTCTAAAGACTGCAAATGTGTTCAAATGAAAGACTTAGAAGTAGAGGTTATAAATATGGTGTAGAAGCAACAAATAATTGGAAGCAATGTGAAGGTTTGGGCACTAACTATGATAAAGTGAACACTCTATTGGGAAGCGTTGTTACAAAGATTTGTGAACGTATTTGGAATAGCATCGGGCTTTTGTTGTGGTAATGCTTGCATATAACTATAATAACCCTAAATACCTTAAATATCTATAAATCTACCTTCAAAACCCCTATTTTCCCAAATCCTTATCCTACAATTCCCTCAATGCCCTAGAAACTGCCATACCTAACTTTGATCTACTATAAAATAAGGATAGTAGCTTCAAACATCTTGAAATTTCGCTACAATGTAGATCAACTACCTAAAAGATCACATACTAAGTTTCAACTCAATCTAAGATACTATCCAACTTTGATGAACATTTTATTAATACTGACTTTCTAACCCTTCACTACTTTCATATCCTGGTTGTATTTTATGCATAACTCATAGATCTTGAGTTCATTGAAGCTAAATTTTTGACACAAGATATTAGATAAGCTAAAAAAAGTATCCTCCAAGTTTCATTGTCAAAATATAAAATGCCAAAAAGATATACGCTCCTCAATACGCCCTCTTTAGCTGCCTTGAAATTCAAACACCTCCACTTCAAACCCCCATAACTTTTTCTCTATAATAGATCTAAATCTGAAACTTTGCCTCATTGAGTATCAACTCTCTAAAGGCTCAAATCTAAAATTTTGAATCCATACAACACTTTCACCAAATAAAACACAAAACTTCCTCAAACCAATGCTTTATTCTAAATAAATCTTCACAACAAAACAACTCTACATCCTCAAGTCCACCCCTCCACTCCGACCACTCAAAACAAGAAAACAAAACGAGAGAGAGAGAGAGAGAGAGAGAGAGAGAGAGAGGGATCAACTCTTGCCTCAAGTATCCTCTACAAACCCCGATGGCTAGCTGTTGGCTAACCCTAACCCTACTATCCTAGTATCAACTACTAACAACCCGGTTATCAACTGGCAATTACATAGTCAACAACAACAACGACCTCCTTACTAACACGTCCCAACACACAATACTAACAACTAATAACACTAACAACACTAAAGATGCTCAAAACTAACAACAATTTTGAAACTAATGAAGATGTCAACTTCAAATACTAAATGGCCCACATCACGATAGCGTGGCATAAGAAACCCTTTTGGAAAGGTGGTCACGTCTCCTAGAGGACTATCACAAGATAATCCAATCTTTAGGAACTATGACCTAAAATGATCAATCTAACTCTAACAATGACAATAGTGATTTGTCAACCATGTCACTTTGGCAAACAACACGAAAATTTGTATATGTACCTTTAGATGAAAAATTAAATGATATCATAAGAATCCAATATAAACATTTGTAGTATAATTTTTCTATGATAAAACCAAGGCAATTCCCCAAAAGGTTCATTTAAGGGGGAAAGCTCAAATTAACTTAGTGTTTTAATTAGCTAATGTCACTTCATAGGTAAATCTTTTTTTTTTAGGATTCAAACATATTATTTGTCACAATGAATTATATTAGTAGGAGTTGAGATAAAGTGACTTTCTTCTACTTTCCTCACACTAGTAGTTCGTCAATTAGCAATTTCTAGGTTTTATCCCACTATGTCTGTGAATCTATTTGCTCAAACAATGTCAAAGTAAATGAGTAAAAATCAATAGTCAAATTTAATTGTCACTTTTCGATAGTCACAAAACAATAGCCACAATGTTAGTATTCATTTTCGATTGTCATTTTTCAATAGTCAATTTTGACAAGTAGTCAATCAATAGTCGTTTAACAATTGTCAACTTGACATATACAAAGAAAATAACATTACATTTTACATTTTAAAATTGTACAACCACAAGGTAAAATGCATACAAAAGAATGTATCAACAATCTATGGAGAATTAGAAATTGAAAATATACTTGCAATAACTTGACTTAAATGAAAATACAAAAAATACACACAAGGTATAACAAACTATTTCATAGTTTTTTTAATAATATCTTCTAATTCAAAATTTCATAGTTCAAGACTAAAGAAATCTCATGTGGAATACTACCACTACAACATTAACAATTTCTAAATTGTCAAAATCCATAATTAGTTGAAATATGGATTCTATTCATAACAAAAGCTCTTGGCCTTCACTGCAATTTCAACCACACAAGAAAATATTAAGCACTAATAAACTTTAGCAATTTACAGAATCAATAGTTGCATGTTCAATATAATCTTTTCAATTAGACAGTTTAGTAGCATGGCTATTCAATAGTCAATATTCGATAATCTCTTATGTGTAAAATCAAGTTATCATAACAATAGTCATTTCATCAATAGTCTTTTGTAACTGGTTCAATCACTTATGTTTAAAGTTATTCTTCATTTAATCATAAAATCTAAGTCTACTAGTCCTAAAGGACCAGTAAAATTCCTTCACTTCATCTTTACATGTTGTAATTCAATATTTGTATCAACTTTATTTGTATTAGTTAATTTATTATTCTCACAACCTCTCGGCAATAATGCTTCAAATTAATTTAATCCCCTACATTAATCTTTAATTGATTACTTAGTTAATTTGTCTTACAAATTCTCTCGAAGTTGCTTCTTTAATAATTATTTATGAAATTAACTCTCAAAATTATTACACAATACTCCACGATTATTCTCTTCAAGAAAAATCAAATCTATATGTGTTCTAAATTGCTCACAATTAATCACTTGGCAATAAATATTAAAAATCAATTATTATTAATCGATTGGCCAACCGGCTCTTTCTTTAAATCACAAAACACTATGATAATTCATTAAAAATTCACACTCTTAAATTGCTTCCACAACAAAGTACAATTTAATTCTCCACTTAAAAAATTATTTGTATCACTCAATTTTTATCAACAGGAACTACAAGAGATAGTAATAAATAATCTTACAATATCACTCTCTAAAAATGAACAATTAATTCTTTAAACAATTGCAAATTTCTCTTTACATTGTAGATCAATAATAAAAAAATTATCTCTCCAATTCCCTCGGCAAAGATATTAAGAATCAATTTATAAATTAGTTCCTCTCAATTAGCACTCAACATTAAAGCTTCAATTATATTAAATTGCATTATCCTTCACAAATAACACTCAAAGAATGACAAGTGATAGCACAAAAATTATCCTCCATAATGATTAATAAATTTCAATTACTCTTCAAACTTCACTTACAATTAGAAAAATATCAATCACACTTAATTAATTAACACATACACAATTGCCCTCACAGCAAAGCACAAATAATCACACAAAATTAATTAGCCTAAGCTCAAGCTATGAATACTCAAGAAGATAAATTCACACAATAACACATGAAAACAAAGAATGCAAAAGAGAGAGAAAACAAGGAAAGAAAAAAAAACTTATACCAAAATCAAGATTTGAAAAGACATGAGAGACAACCTTCCCAACTCCAACTACCTTAACTAATTCTAATTTCATTCATTTAAAAATAAAATTAACAAATTTAATTCATTTCCATTCATTTTAAATTATCCCTTTGAAATTTAACCACATTCACACAATAATTGCAAAAATGAACAAAATATAGAGTTGAAAGTTCTCACAACATCACAAAGAGACAATGTCAAAATTGAATGATGTCGTAAACATGATACAACATTTGGAACATGACATTAGAAAGATGGAAGGGGAACTATTGCACAAGGTATGTTCCAAGATTGATGGTTTGATGGCATTCTCAATAGAGATGCAACAATCACAATTTCCAAAGTTGGCTTCTCTTTGAGAAATTGAGAAAAGGAAATTGTTGACAAGATTGACCGTGCTTGATCTCCATGAAATTAAACAACATCTCATGTGTAAAAGTATACAAGGATTCTATGAGGTTGCAAGCCAAGAAGGTTGAGCCGTCAATTTTGGGATATAATACACAAAGACATTCCTTGCTATATTAAGTTGGGGTTTGAAGATAACCATCATATTGACTAAGATCAATGATAAATTAGAGGCACAAAGGAAGTTGAGAGATTTTTTAGAGCCCCAATGTCAAAGTAAGCGAGAATTTTATGAAAAGTTTAAATTGAATAAGGTAAGATATAGAAGAGTGATTAGATCTATAGCTTGGATTTGTCATGACTGCCTTTCAAAGCATCAAAATGAAATTGATGAATTGAAATAGAGTGGTAGTAGTCATTGAAAGTTTTGATGAAGTCATAGAATAAGAGGGAGTTGATGATGTAGGCTTCCTAACCCAAATGTATTTAGTTATTATAGATATCATACAACTTACAACTTTGCCTTTTTACGTATTGATAGTATTTTGTTAACTATCCAACATTGATTTTTAGATGGTGAATTTTTAGATTTCTTTAGAATTTTTGTTAACTATCCATCATTGATTTTTAGTTGGTGAATTTTAGATTTCTTTGGAAAGTATTTGAACCTCTTCTTTGATATCAAGGCATTTCAAACTTAAAATATGGTATTGTAATGGAGATATAGCTGATGTGAGTTGAATCTTGAAAGGTAGTGCATGAAACACCTTAGCTAATTATACACTTAACTCCTAAAGTCCCAAGAATTCCCTAAGGGGCCTCTTAGAGGTTTGGTTAGGTACCTATGATCTCAATTCTCAGCAAGATTTTTGAACCTTTTTTTCAAGATAAGGAAAACCAATTAATTTTCTAGGAATGTAATTTAATTTTCAATAGATGCCTTGGAGCAAAAGTTTTGCCACAATAAGCCCAAAATAGTTGAGGGCAAGCCAAGAATTTAAAATAATTAAAAAAAAAATTCTAGTAAATTATATTTTTATCTACATCAAAAAAAATTCTTCATTCCATTTAGATTTGTGACGTGAAGGTTATGAAGCTTCTTGTTTGAAGGCAATTCTAACAAATTCTTGAGAAAATAATGTATTGGATGTTGCAAATCTAAATAAGAACAACGACAACAATCATTCCATTGTCAAACTTTAGAATTGGTTTATGCATTCTTCATTTATGCGTTGACAAATATAAGGTTCAATTATGAGGTGCTCAACAAAAACTTGAAATTGAAACCACACAACTAAATTGTATAACTTGAAGCCACAACTATTTTAACATCATTTCTAGCTACAAAAACTTGACATTGAACCCACATGATTGAAGTGTATATCTTGAAGCCACATCTATTTTGACATCATTTCTATCTATTTAAGTCAACTGTTTTTTCAAGTTTGGATTTGTCACTGACTATTTTGACCAACTCTATTCATCTATTTCAAGATTGAATTTGCTGCTAAAGCTATTATGCGCCCTTTTTACCTATCATTACATCCACGATACTTTTTAGACTCCATCCCATCCATATAGGATATGTCTCTTGACGGTTGATGTGCCCAATTTCAATTTATCCTCTCCTGTTCAAAGAGAGTAAATTTAAGGCAAAGAATCTACATGAGTTGGATTTGGTAACAAGTTCAAAATCGCATGAACTCACCTTCTTTAGCTACTTTCTGAACGCTTTGTAGTATTGTCATTACTAAATGAACAGAGTCGTGAGAAGCTACACCGTTGGCAAGTGTGGCAAGATAAGGTATATGGAAAAAGAATGGGGGTTCTAATCTCTAGTCTATGGATATAGAATAGATAGGAGAAGCCAAGGAATGAGGAAAACATCGATAAACTATAGTTTCGTTGCATCAACTCGCGTCAAGAAGCAGTTTGTCGATGGAGTTTGAAGGATCCAAAGTACTAAGCAGGGCTCCCATTGCTCCAGCATGTCCTTCATGACGCAGAAACACAGCCTGCAGTAAAATGTCCACCCTATTAGCCTCACACAAATTGTTGAATGTGGCATAATTACTCATTTTTTGTCCAAACAGTGTCACAAGATCAATCAATTGGTCAGCACCCTTGATAAGAAGAAGACGTGGACATTCAATTCGGCATAGCTAAGTGCCTAATCTGCTATCTACTTACAGTACCTCGAGACAAATATTTTCTAGAAGGCCCTGTCAAATGAGCACTTCCTTAGGTCCCATTAATACCGCCCATTGAACCATTGATACACACAAGAAATAGAAGGATCAGAGTTTTCACCTTGATATTGCCCTTGGACCAAAATTCCATGGCCACTGCCAGTAGCCGCATTGCAAGCTGCTTAAATACAAAGAAGTCAGCAATCAGGGAGCTCTAAATGAAGGTGCCTTAGAAATGTCAAACCTCAATCACCGTACTAGACTGACAAGGTTTTCAATGGTAGGATTATAGGCATTAGATTCATGAAAAACTACTGTTGAGTTAAAGTTATGTTAGTATTAGTGGAACACAAATAAGGTAATCCTTATGTTAGTGACGTAAGCATTAATTGCATGTTATATTGGAAATATTAACTTGAAGCATTGTCAACATTAACTTCACATAATTTAAAATTATCCTAATATTGATTGATGTCAACATTTACTTACAGCGAATGAATTTGTGATTCTAGATGTAGACTGTTTGAGCTGACAGTACGATCAATAATATATCCAAAGCTTTTGAGGAAAATGACCTGATTTCCATGTAAGAAGCTGCCGGTAAACATGATTTGGCGGACGCCAGCAGCTCGGGCGTGCAGCATGGCAATGGAGCCGATGTTGTTGGTTACCATGAGCAACACAGCCTTGGCCAGGTTGTGGGGAGTCTTCATTGCTGCTTCTCGTCTTTCTGGCTGCACCAACTGCCAATCACAACCCCATCCTCGTTCGAACTTAAAGAAGATATACGGTTCCTTTGAGGTAAGGCATCCAAATGGAGACCACTATAATCTTGAAATGCCAAAACTCGAAATAGAAAGTCCACTTTGAAAGCTCATGAGAGTAACTTGATGAGAGTAACTTTCGAATCATATTTCTTGAATAATCTCCAAACATCTTCCTTGCATACAGTTGCCTTCCTTGAAGCTTCCTAAATGATTTATTTCAATCGCAATAGACATAGAAGCAGACACTTCTGCCCAGTTGGTCACTTAGGAGTTGGAAGAAGATAAATCCAATATTTACATACACCAAACGAATACAGGTATCATATTTCTGCACACCAGAATTTATTTGAAGCATCTGTGAAGAGTACCTTGCCAAACGAGCTTGCAACTGTTGTTGCAGCTAATCCCATTTCTGTGTAATCACCGCCTGGGAAGATCACCCCAACCACCATGCACACTAGAGTAGTTAATAGTACGCAGTCTTAAGAAGCCAACTAAATGTACAGCTCTAGGACAGTTATGTAAATCTCAGTTACCAGTGACCGGAGGTAATATATTCAGATCCGTAAGGGTTTTGAATTACCATAAATGTCTCCAACAAGCATATCAATCTGCGTGGAGTCTCCCTCCCTCGCAAAATTGATTGCCTCCTCGAAACTGCATAAATATCACCAGCGTCAAGCACACACCTACTACTCGAAAAGCAATTTTGTTGATGAGAAATTAAAAATTTCTCATCAGATCTAGTACAGTTTGGCTACACAATTTTACTATGAACATGGTCTAATAATTGTTTTACATCAACACAATTCAAAATATGTCCCATTGAACCAGAGGCTGAAAGTTGTTCACGTACGTTGTGCAACCAGTAAGAGCCGATGCTAGTCCAAGAAATGTGCTGTTAAAGACATGCCCAAGGACTCACATCAGAACCATCGAAAACAGACAACATTAAAGGTAGCAAACCAAAGACAATGTTTTCATTAAACTAGCGACTGTTGTCTCTGAAGCGTTAGTATTATAGCCAGAGTTCCCCATGTTACACTTTCCCAAACAAAGACTCCAATCAGTAAGATTAACTTCTATCACGCTGCAAATTCGTAACAAACTTGAGTTCAAAGCTACATAATTAGGAATCATAATCTATGCTCGATTTTCTGAATATCCAGAGGCCACAGTAGGGGAGACTTATAACCTCCCGCCAAGACTGGTTCCTCCAACACGCTCAAAACTTTCAGCATCGTCAACTCGTAATATGCTCACACCTGAACCGATATTCACCTGCATTCAACCCAAATAAATTGTTGATCATGGGCAAGTAACATGAGATTGGAAAAAATTAAAATATCTAGACTACAAAGGTGAAGGTAGCACGGGAGAGAGCGATTTCACAAAAAGCTACCACTGTCTTTTAATCACATAGCAGACCCCAAGTTAATAATAACTTAGAGACTTATTCAAGATCACGAGTTTCTGATGGTAATATGGAGCTTCCCAGAAGAAAAGGAACAGAAATTTGCTGGCACATGACAGAGACCTACAGAAGCATTTCAAACGCAATCCCCAAAGAGAATCCTTAAGAGGAGGTCTGCTAAAAATTATAATAATTTTCCCCTCATAATGCGGTTTAAGGTTTTTTAGGGTTCAGTGTTGGAGCGTGTTGGAGGCACATACCACGAGATATGGATATAGAGCTTCCGGTCTCCCCAACCGTCCATTAGCTGTAGGGGTAGGAACTGGGTCACCACTCAAGATGGATTCCTGAGCTTCCGTCCCATTGTTATCTTCATTTGATTCACTTGAATGGTCCTCTGAATTTGTTGACCTGTTTCCACGGAGGTCTTCTTCTTCCCCAGAAATCTCCTTCATCGGTCTTTGTATGGCGCCTCCTTGAAAGGAGCCCAACGGGTATTCAAAGCTCTCATGATGCGCGTGCCTCGCCAGAAAATCGATACCTCGCACCAGACTTTACAAACCTACTGTTACTTACGATAGAAAAACAAAACAAGCCAAAATAAATGAAAAAATGTTCTCATCCTGTACAAATACAAATATAACGTTCTTGAAATCAGCTCCTCACACCTTGAGCACATTTGGTATTCAAGGAAGAATCAGAGTATCCAAGATTCATTGATCCTCTGACATTTCTGTGACAAAACTTCCGCTACTACGTTAAATACTTGAAGACGAACGTTCTAGCTCATGAATCATCATGGTTCCAAAGTTGCAGCCGAGGAACACATGCCACCTGATTCTAAAGATGCCAAATCCACAACATCGTTCTAAAATTCCAAAGTCTTGGGGCCACATGATTGCAGACTTTACTAACTCTCGAATTTCATAAAAGATGTAGGGCTAGAATGGAAAGCGTGCAAGCCCAGCAATACTCTAGAATGTTGTAAGGCCAGAATGTCTAGATTATGCTCAGCACGAAGCCCTACTTTGAGAGAGGGACATGCAAGTAAAGCCGTGAGTTTGAAAATTAGAGTTCTACCCAACAGCTCCGTAATGACACAAAAAATATTACAACAATGGTAAGCACCAGGTCGTTGAGCCAAGCATTTAGTACTGAGACTTACGAGTGGAGCTCATCGGCACGTTCCAGCAGGAGGCCAGCTATTTGAAGAAAGCGATCTTTGAATTTTCGAGCACCGCCCCTGTACATTCACAATCACACGCGCCATCGAAGGCAGTAAACATAGATTTGGTCATTCAAGGCAAATGAACATTACGAACAAGTGAAATATTGTTTTAAAAACCACATCAAACCTGATAAAAGAAGATCGATCTCTTTAAAGAAGCGGCAACAATGAACACGTTTAGCATCTATATCTCCATGCTATTTGATCTCACTTAAGCTGTCGGATCCGATCAAAAGCTGTCCAACCGCATTACGCAGAACAAATTGCCAGAACAGTGAACGTACCCAGTGGCACCAAGAGCTCGGCCTTTCTTAACCAAAGAATGTTCCTTCGTGAGCGCCAGAAACTCCTCCATTTTCCAAGTTTCTGAAACAGCCACAGCAGGAAACTTACGATATGGAACACCCTACTTACAGGTCTGATCTTCCCTTCCTAATGACTTTTGAGTTTTGATCCAATTAACGCAAAATCTGAGCCCCTAATGAATATCCCCATTCCAAACGACAAGAGGCAGCTAGTTTATTTAGTTAGTTTAGTTTGATTAGTGCCGATTATGGGTGCGCATACCTTCACGCATTTCGTTTTAGCTCAAAGCAAGAAACACATGAGAAACAAAATATTCTAAATAAAGCAGTCCTAGTAGGTAAGACAACAAGATTACAGGGCTTGAATCAGGGACACACCAAAGCACTTGAAATACAGGGTGCCTCGTCCAGGAATATGAACTGGGTCGTGACTGGAGACCCACATCTTGCGAGCTTGCCTTGCGGTCATGCCACTCTTGTTGAAGCCCCGCCTGCTTTGCTTGCTCATGGAAGACTCCTCCTTCGAATCCTCAGCTTCTAAATCTTCCGGCTGGTCATTGGAACAGGAAGCGTCCTCATCCTCATCCTTATCCTCAAAGCTTGTCCGAGAAAGCCTACTTTTGGCCTCTGCTTGGGCTTCGTCAGGCTCAAAAAATACTACTTTGCACAGAGTGCCACCAATGTCAAGTCCAAACCTGGCCAGAGACGAAGCTCCTTTCAGAAAGCTAGGATCCACTGGGGAAAGCAGACTGTCTGGTTGGGTTGTCATGTGGAGAGGCGAGGATTCGGCAATGCTGCTGACAGGGACTTCCAACGCGGCCGGCGCTTGGGCCTTCCATGATGTCATGCCGCTTCCCAATCCTGCTTCACTCACGACAATCGCAGTATAATCAACGTTCACGGAGATTTCAGAAACATCAAGCTTTTCAGTGATTTGGATACTAATCCCAGGACACAAACTTTCACAGGCTTTCAGAAAATCCGGACTTCTCACTAATTTTTGGACACCAATTTCAGGACATCAACTTGTGTCATTTTTCAAATTACAACCACCCTGAAAACTTGTGCAAAGTGACCTCAAATACACTCAACCCTCTGCAATCACACCGCCTCAGGGACAAATGGTCTCCTAGTAGCGCTCACAACTTCAAAAATAAAAAACTGTCCAATCAAATGTGCACATAAGACACCTTCTGAGGACATACAAGGAATGTTCAATCACAAAGCCTGGAAGTAGAGAGAGTTGAGTGAATAAAGAAAGGTTATTATTAAATTAGATTCTTTCACACATTTTAAACTTGAGAGAGGCAAGACAAATATGATTCAATTGGTGGAGACATCACCCTAGTTTGCGTGACCGACACGGCAAGCTAACACTAGTGAACTCGTACTACATTTAGTGATGACCATCGACTTGGAATCTCTCTTTAACCCGTAGATAGCTCAAACCCCTGCATTCCCTAGAACAACTAACACTGACAATTCTCACAGTTCACATCACTAAGGGCAAAAATGGCGAAAAAACTCTACAGCACCTCAACAACAAAATCTCATGACATTTTCCATAATAACCAACCCCCGTAGATATCACATTCTATAATCCAGGAATCCAACCCCTATGGCCTTCTCTGCCATTCACAAGAGAATGGAAAATCCCTACCCTCTATATATATACTTGGGAAGGGGTTTTAATTAAAAGTGGCCATGCACACATCACTAGCGAGGTCCCTCTGTTTGTGAGAGCCCCATAGACCCTGCTAGAACTAGTCAATCAAATTATGAATACAATCGAAACCCTATGGCCGCAAAGAGAATGCACTATTGAAATACTATGCATTAGTTTCAATTCACTCCACCACTGCCTTCGCAGCAGATTACGGTACACAACACAAAGGAAAGCAAGAAAAAAACTGAAGGAAATTAGCGAACCTGCGAGGCCAACGGCGCTAATCGGAAAATGTTCCACCACCAGAGTCACGAGACACGCATCCTTCAAGAGCTTCTTCTGTACTTTCAACACTGCGTTTCACAGCAATCCACACATCAGAAACCCAAGAGAATATGGATCGCCTCATCACAAAAACTTCCCGAGCAGAAAAAACAACATGGCGTACGTACCCTCACTAAAATCACACTTCTAGCATACCCATCCTAGAAAAGACCCACACGTCCATCCTTGAGAACATCGCCGGAGCACGCTAATGGGGTAACCGAGTCCCAATTGATCGAACCTCACCCGAATTTTGCTCTGCTGTTTGAGAAAATTCACCCCACTACCGAGTGCAAACCACCAGATCCAATGGCAATTGTACTGCAATGCAAACTAAGCCCGATTCCTCCCCTTCCGATTTCTCAAGAATGATGTGAGGAAAATGTACGATCGAAAATGTGGGAAATGATCTAAAATGGTTTTGATGGTTCGAGTGTCTGTTTGGTTTTCGGGAAAGGAGGCAGTAATAAGAAGGAATGTGGGGTCCCAACAAGAAGGGTGGGTAGTAGAAATCAACGGAGGTACGAAGGTGAGTTTGGACTCTGGGGAAGGTTGAAAGGAAGGGGCTTGAGGAGTGGAAGTAAAGCTCGCAGGAGAAAACTGAAGGCTAGAAACACACGGAACGTGAGCGACTTCGGCGAGGAACTGCAGATCGTAGTTCTCGGTTGCTTCACTATGCTCGTGGTTGACTGCCTTTTTAGGCGGATTGCTTTGACTCTTCGTCTCGCTCGCTTGCGATGGCTTGACTCCCGGAACAGTTTCTTTTATCATTTTGGAGAAGTAGCCCTTTTTTTCCCCAATACTTGGGTGATACTTGGGCGATACTTGGGTGCTATCTGTATCAATACTTGGGTAACTAGCTGATACCTAGGTAAAATTTGGCTATTGGTCTGAAAACACAACAGTAATTTGGCTATTTTGACTGAAAAAAAAAATTTCCTTTACAAACTATAGACAACATCTATTGGATATAACCAATTGACAAAAAAATTGTGCATAAAAAAACAATGGTTCTCAAGGTAAGGTAACCACACCCAATTCCAATCTCTACTTTCGAAAGGGAACTGAACAAGGAGGATATCCATAATGGTGAGCATTAAAAGGGTAGGTCTAAGGTCACTAAGGTAGAAGTGGGGGCCATTTTGTATAAGATGGCATAGCATGAGGTCACCTTGATTACATTTCTGTTGAATAATTATTTTAAATTAGAAGGGTTGGTTAGGTGGTTCATTTTTTTATTAATAAGTTATTTGGAAATTATGGAAATAGTTGTTTTTGACTTCCAACAATCATGTTTTTAATCTTGGATGTTGAATGTTTTTCTTCATTCCATAGAAAAGTGATAGTCATGACTTTTAATGAACTTGTTACTTTTCACAAGGTCCTTGCAATGGTATGAAATTAAGAGAATGAATTTGGATGTCATGAAATTGAATTATACATGTATCTTTTCCAACATTTTGACTTTCTTTATGTTTAATTTCCTTGCATTGGTCAAAGTGGCTTATTGATTTTCAAAACTATTCAACTTTAAAATTTTTAATTATTTTTTGCTAAAGGTGACTTTAGGGGTAAAAATGGCTCTATTTACAATATTGTGGAAGTGGTGATCAACCTTACAAGGAATACAATTTTTTGAATTTAACTTCTTCTTTTATGGCATATTTTGATACTACTAGTGTCATTTTCTTGAAGTGCATCAAATGAATTTTGGCATTATACACCTAAATTACACTTCTAGCCTCCTATATCTTACATCTTTGAAAATTTATAACTAATTCACAATGATTCAAAACTTATGCAACTACGTCCATAATTTATGATTCAATTGAAAGTGTATAATTCCAAAATTCAATTGTCAATTATTATTGCATATCCATTTGTGTAATGAGCTTATTCAAATGCATTTAGTTATTGCTACTTTAATTCATGCAATTCAATATGTTTTACAATGGAATCATAATTATGAATATTTTTATTATTCTAGTCATTGAAAATCAAGGGGGGGAGGAATTAATGATAATTTTCTAAATGTGCTTGAATAAACAATACATGGTGTACTGAAAAACATTTTCTTTACTCATGTATGTAACTTGTATATTTTGGACTACTCATACCTATATACTTTCAAGCTTGGTTTAGGGTACAAGGTTGAAAATGGGTGCTTCTATCTTTGAATTTTGGTAAAAGAATAGTGATTTGACCTCTAAGTGCTCAAGCCTTTCTAAGTGTATTTTTCCTATGAAGAAAGGACATGGACTTGCAGTTATCCCCAATGTAGAAAATTATATTTTTAATCAAAATCTAACCATATAGATGTTTAAAGAGCTTGCTTATTAGTGTAGACATACCAATTTTGAGTATGAAATTGCATAGTTGTCAAATTATAACAAGAGAAATGTACATATCATATTTTTGGTATGATTCCCCTTCCCACAATGTTTGAGAAATTTGAATATAGGATTTTTTGGAATTAGGGGTGACACGAACAATAAAAAACCTTAACTTCAAATGAAAAACTATTAAAATCATTACCAAATGAATCCACCTTACAATTGTTGAAATGCAATTTTTTATGTGTAGAAATTGCAAATTTAATTCCAATTCAACACTTGTGTCTTTAAATTTTAATAGTGAAAACCATGAAAACACTTTAATCTTTCTATTGGGACCATTTTCAAAGCAAATGGATAAGTACAATTTTTTAGATCTCAAATCAAGTGAATTGGCAAACTTTGCTCAAAGCTAGGAAATGAGGTAAAATTAGCAAGCTTTACTCTTCCACTAATGGTACATGTATGCCTTTTTCAGCAAAATTAAAAAATTTCAATAGTTAACCTTCAAAACTACCCATAAAACATTTTAAAATAGTCCAAGGAATTTAACTACCCATACATAAGCGAGCCTAAAATTTCAAATTGACTATATATATGGTATATTAGGTAGTCAAGGGTTAAAATAACTACACCTAAATAAGTCCATATAAGAAATTGAGCACTGTTCCTACTACTAAATTGCCTAAATGGACAATTGAACAAGTTTAAAAAATATAAAATTCTATTAAATCACAATAGATCGATATTGTGTAAAATTCTAAAAATAAGACAAAACTATCTTTAATATCATGAATAAACACCTTTTTACTTCATTTATACATCTTTTTGGCATATAATAAGTTTATTAGGTGTTTCTATTTGCTTTTGCTTCAAATATGTTTATTTTTGAAGTAAAATGTTGTAATTAAAAATTTTAACCACTTTATTAAACTTGTAATAAAAAAATCAAACTACCTCCAAATTCCATGTGATTCATTACAAAAATTACTTAACACAATTAATTACCACATGATTGACTTATTCCAACTATATATAGAACATGGTCAAAATACTTTGCAAAAAGAATACACAAATTTGTTGATTTCTAAGTATACAAGATAAAAAATACAAATTTTACGAGTTTAAAAGTTAAAAAGTTAATTATTAAAAAAATTCAAATCAAAGTTTGTTGGTGAAATATATTGGATATGTTTTAAGAATTATTAGAGTTAGGCAATGGGTAATAGGATGTTTGGGGGATTCATGAAGAAAATAATGATTTAATCACTAGCAGGGCAAAAATAATTGGTAGAGACCATTTGTAATTACACTACAAATTTTTGTATGACATGTTTTTGAATGGCTTGATGTTTTGTCCCTCTTCTCTAATTCACCTATTTCTTGATAATTTAGTGCTTCTTAACTACAAAGTATGACAACTTCATCTTTTTATTAAAATGATTGTTCTACCTTGTTGCTTGATGATATGAATGGTAGAATATTGTTTGACAATCCATACCATATTTCTATCTCAAAAATAATTTTATATTGTAACATTTCCAAGTTCACCCCATAGTTTCAAAATCACAATGAAAGGTCTACTTGAAAGAAAATGCCATTTTCTTTTTGTGTTCTTGTATATGTACACTTTATAATTTTATTGCTGAAAAAAAGAGGTTAAAGTGTTGTTTTCCTTTTCATGAATTGTTATGAGATTCGAGCACAATCTCTTTTATTGAAATTCTTTTTATTTTTGTTAGGCCTTGTTGGCAATTGAACATGAAAGGCAATTACATATTATTTAACTATGTATTTTTTGGGTACCTAAAAAATTGCTGATTTTTTAAGGGGTTGATTATACATGGATCAAAAATCAATCCAAGTCAACCATTTTTGTAGAATATATAATTTATTAAGAATTTAGAAGGTTTGTTTTTAGATAAAGGATCAAAATTAGTTTTTCTTACTTTACATGGGTCCTTAATTCTATAATCCTAAAAATACTTATCAAACCAAAAAAATTTAGTTAAGTTATAATTTGGTTATATTTAAATCATATTATGCCAATGGTTTATATATTTTGCAAATCTTGCCCATACAAGGCAGTAATACACACAAGACTTCGATATTTACATATTGTGCCATTACAAGTCTTTAAGCATTTGATATATATTAAAATCTTGCTTGTTAAATTTTCTAAATTTTTACTATATTATATGTCAAATGTAAGGTGATAATATTATATTGTTTTTTCATCTTGCCTTCAATAAATTTTAACATCATGTTGAGAAGTCATTTTAGGAGCTATTTATATGGATGCTCTACATAGTACTAAAACAATTCAAGGAGTTTGCTATATATAATTTAGAAGAATCATTTGATATTTAATGCTACCATATAAAGTATGAGAGAGGTCATCTATGAATATACACTCATTATTAAGCTCCTAAAAATGTTTGACTCTTAAAAAATTGCCATAATGATGTGATAAATTGTACAATAATGCATTGTAATGATGCACTAAATTGTATATCAATGTGCAAACCCATGAAACAATGATAACCACATGATAACTATTGACAAATCATAGGTTATAAACTTTGTGATGTAGGCATCTATATAAAGTTGTATGGTGTGAACCACAAATTTTAGGATTTAAAATTCCAAGGTAGTATATCTAGTGATCTTCACTAGATTTATGAAGCTATTTATATCTCTAAGAATGTAGATTGAATAAGGCCTTCTATATAATAGACACATGAATGAAATATTTTCATATTAATCTAAATATAATAATTGAATATTCATTATTTAATATACAAAGAGGATTTTGGAAAAAATACTTTTTCAATAATAATCAAACCAAATTTAGATAATTTAAGTTTAAAGACTTTTGCTTTTCTTTTTCTTCACAAAATCATTTTTATTATACTTCACCAAAATCCACCTTTTTCACTTTTCTAAATTTGATTAACATTTGTAAGTGTTTTATGAAATCTAAGTCAATCTTTTTGCTATGCATCCATTTAATATTAACAATTATTTCTATCACTTTGAAGCCCTATTGCCAACTAGTTGGACAAAACTTAAAAGTACTATAAAATATAAATCTTATCTTAAAATATAGAAATGTTAAAAACTATTTACCAAAAAACCTTGCCCCAAATTGGTTGTGTGGGTATTTACAGTTCCTTATGTGAGAATATTGAAAGTTAAAAGAAATAAAAAATTAGCAAATTCCCTAGTCACAAATGCACAACCACATTAGAATTTATTCCATAATCATCACCATCAGAAAGAGTGCTCTTGAAGCTGAAGCTTCTTTCTGCCGTGGCTAACGGATGTCTCTCTTCATCCGCCATCCATTCGCCATTCATCTGCCATCCATCCGACATTCGTCCGCTATTCATCCAACATCCATCCGACATCCATCCGAGCCTGTGAGAACGCAAATCACGGCCCCTGCACAGGTCCAGACCACCCGGCCCTCGATGTTTTCGTAACGGTCAGAAATCCCGCCCACGGCCCCGTTTGATCCGAACTGTCGAAGCTGTGCAGTGATGGCGTTCGAGAGAATGCAGCTTGTCGCCGACCTCCCGTGGTCATCGCAGGGGTATCGTCGTCGGGGCGATCGCATCACGTGCATCACCTTCTTCGTCCCGTCATATTGCACTTTTTGTCATCTCATTTGATGCAGGGTGGCGGTAGTTTCAGTCGTGTAGGGTGTAGTATTGGGCTCATGGAGGGGGCCAGTGATTTGAGTCTGGGAGGTAGGGTTTTGGAGGGTGTACATTGCATTAGCGATGCGAGAATGTGTCGGTGAAATTGATTCTAAGATGCTTGCCGAGAATGTGTTGAGTTCCGTGGAATTTGGAAGGAGTTTTTGGAGAGGTTTTACGGTTCGAGTGTAGGCCGGGCGGTTGTAGGTTGCAGGTGGTGAGAGTGAAGGATTTTGCGTGGTGGTGCGGATAGACATTTTCGCATTGATTGTGGAGGGTTTTGTTGTTTGGAATGGGAGGCGTAGGAGGAATCTCTGCTACTGGAGGTTTCAGCGATGAAACGTCGTCGTCGTGTTAAGAAGGTACTATGCCTTGTAATATTCGCCTGATCATGCCCCAATGGTTTGCGAAGTTTGCGTTCTTGGATTATTTCCTGGGATATTGGTTATGAATTTCGAGAGTCTGGCCCTGCCTTGAAACTTTGCTATCGTAAAGTTGTTCATGCGTTGGAATGTAGTGTTTTAAAGCTCTCAGTTCGAATTTGAATTTCAGGGAGACCGTGGTGCAGTAGCAATTTGGAGAACCTGCGTATGCCTTAGCTCTCTGACAGCGTCCTGCGTTTGATGCATTGGTAATGTAAGTTTGAAGCGTTCAATGCGCAATTGAATCGCGGTTTTGTCTGATGTACAGGGAGACGACTCGAACGGAGGTTGATAGCGATGTTTTATCCGGACAGTGCAATGGCGAGGTGTGACCCGAGCTCCGAGAAGGAGAACCTGGTTCCCCGAGCTCATAGGTCTGAACCGGGATCCGGCGGATTAGGCTCTGTTCGAACAAGAGGATTGATGAACAGTGAACAGCGATTGCAAACCGTCTTGAAGGAATCGTCACTGCAGAATCAGGTATCGTTGTGGTGCTCTTACTTTGGAGTTTGAGCCGTTTTCTGTATTCAATTCTGCTTTGGACCAAGATGCCCAAATTGGATCTCTTACTTTTTTAAGCAATTTTGAGTAGTTCATTTGTGAACTTTTTGGTTATCAAATTTATTCATTTTGGACCATTGTATGCAATGCTCTTCATCGATTTTCTGGATATAAAAATTGGTCCGAATTGAGATTATATCTTTTATAGTCCGACCAGTTGAATTGGAGACTATATAGCTACGAATCGTTGGTCCGTTAGAGATTAGGGCGTGTTAGCATGATTGTCTGCAGTGAATGAAATCTTCTGGTAAAAGGCAACCAATTAGCATTTTGAATGTGTATCTCAATGCGCACGTGAGCGTAAGTGAGGTATTCGAATTTGATAATGGCGATCCCAACTTAGTCTTATTCATTCCAAACGTGCAGTTATTGACGTCTTGTACATGATTTCAGGCCCCTGCAGCCTTGACCTCAAGCAAGACGAATCTGGGATCTACCGAGAAGGAATGGCTAAAGAATGTCTCCTCGGACTACTCTAGTGGGAAGCAATCGGCTGGGTCGCTTGAACGCCTGAAGGAAAAAATTGGGCAGCTGAAAAGTGTGGGTGCTGTTAAAACTCATAAATCGACTTCGACATTTGATCAGCGAGGTCTCTCACCGAATGTGTCTGAAGCTGCCGTTCATGTGTATTGGGATGAAAAGTTTTCAAAGTTAGGAGGCGTGCAGAAGGAAACTCTGAAAGCAGAGAGTCAAAGACATAACCGAGAGACGAACTCCCGGAATACTTCACAGCCCATTCACCAGCAGAACCCGGTAGAGCTGGATGTCGATGACAGTGGAAAATCAATCTCTCTTTTGACGCCAGCAAGGTCTTCGGCTGGGAATGATGATGGGTCGTCGATGCAGAAACATGAATTGTTGTTCTCCCGTGGAAATCCGTACAAGAACAAGCTTTCAGGTTCCGATTCTATTGACACCTCAAGTGAGTGCTGAGCCTTCACCTATGTGCTTATCACTGACATGTTCAAGTCTCTTCTTTTCCTGAAACTATCCGGCATGTTTCTTTTCTGCTGCAAATGTTTTGTGAGCGATGTTTTGGTAAAGCTGATACATGTACGGTATATGAAGAGTATACTTTCACAGTATGTCTCAACTAGGGAGGCATGCCCTTGTTACTGATTTTACAATTTTATGGATTTAACTTTTTTGTCAATTTTTTTGCAGGACGAGAAGTTCAGACGAAGGTAGATAGCGGAGTTCATTTTACTAGCGAGAGACAAACTGTCAGCAGCTCCCTAGTTGAAGCAAAAAGCGTTGTGGTTCAAGACCTTCAAGGGAAATACTCCCTCGCTGGTGAAACTTCACGGAATACCAGTCCTCGAGAGGGAGATGCCAAGAGCAGTCGCGAGAGTTCTGTTGAGCGCCATGTTCTACCGAGTAGTACTCTTGTGGATAAGATAATCAAGCGTTCAAAAGTCTCTAGTTTCGGTAAATTTACTTCTGGTCTTCCCTTTGTGAGAGGTTTCTTAATTTTCCACCAATCAGTTCAATTTTACTTGTACCTATTTGGGCTGCTGTCGACTGAAATGATGTTCCAGTCACTGAAGTTTCATGTTTTATCCACATGGGCAGGTCCTGCACTGAGGGTCCGCAGAGATGACCCAAGGGCTTATTCCAAGGCTGATCAGAGTCCTAGTTCTGAGAAATCGGCCGATGATGACCGTGAGAGCCCTGGGGCACTTCATGCATCGAAAATGGCTGACATTCATGCCAATATCCATGCAATGCCGAAGATATCAGAGGTCGGAGCCTTTTCGTCCAGCAAGAGCAATCAGGGGGGTAACCAAAATGCGTCAATGCTGACAGACGACGGTTTCTTAAGTGAGCACCGGAAACGAAAGGCTGAAACTGACCCTTCTACCACAGATACTTATCTTCTTCTTACGGGATTAGGTAAGGATAGACAAATCTCTCATGCTATTGCCACGGAATCCCACGAAGGTGTCAACATAGGAGGGAATTTAGTTCAACGAGAACGCGAAGGACGTCGAGGAAGTACGGAAAAAGAGACTAGGCCAGGGCCAACTGCTTGGGAGCAAAGTGACGAGAGATGGATTGAGGAAGTCGCTGGTCATCCCCTGACAAGCTCCTGCACGAAAGGCACTCCAGGACATGAGAGGGAGCCTTGGGCGTGGAAGACAGCAAGAGACACACGTGCATTGACTCTTCCATCACCGACTTCGCATGAGTATTCAAAGTCCGGGAAAGTTATTGGAGGAATACCACCTCGTTATGTTCCCCCTGTAAGAGTCTTCTGAACCAACTTCCATAAAGGAGGGAAATTGTTTATCTGGTGTCGACTCTTAGGATTAAGTGGTTGTCTTGTGCAAAGCAGTTTCCCTCTTCGTTCTTTGGTGGTTGTAATGCCATAGTTCTTATGTTTCCGAATTCACTCCAATCATTGTGAGTATCTCGCAGATCAAGAAGGACGTAGGACTCTCGGTTTGGTATGTAATTGTAACTTATTGTGACTGTGGAATTCTTTGCTCACAAGAAGGCCATGGATGTGTTGAACAGATTCTAGAATCTCGAGAGCGAAAATCAGAAGAAAATGGCTCGCCTGCATCGGATGCCCTCGAACTTCATTCTAGCGTTCTCAAGCAGATAAACGAAACAGAGAAAAGTGAGCCAAACAATGGTGTCATTCCTCGCTCAAATCTTCATGTGAAAGGCCTTGCCTGTGCTGATGATAATGTTGTGAATCATCTCTCCAACACTTTCAGTACCATCAGCATCGAAGAGAAGATTACTCCGGGTTCAAACGGGGCTGACAAAACGTCTACGCAGGGAAACCAGGTTCATGTTTCTGGGCACCACGTTCAATTCGTTACCGGTGAAAGTGGATCTAATACTGGAGTTACAGGTGTGACTGGAATAACTGGGATGACATCACCAAGTGATTTGATTACGCACAAGACTACTGCGATTTCGTCGCACGGGGTTGAGCTGCAACATAGACCTCATAGTCAGCAAGCTCCTAAAGAGGGGGATCGTGCAACGGACATGCCTGATCGTAATGCACTCCCAAAATCAACTAGTAGATCAACTTTAACTGCTGCTGAGGTTCCGTTACATGATGGTATTGAAGGAAACTCTGCTAAAGCTAGTGATCCATCTAAGGACAGAGGAGATAAGAATCAAGAGATTTCCCACCACAACCCACAGCCACAACGAAAAATGCGGACAGAGACTGAGACTGAGAGATTTGTTTACGTAAATGGAATTCGGTACCAGAAGTTGGGCAAAATTGGAAAGGGTGGCAGCAGTGAGGTCTTTAAGGTTATTGCGACCGACTGCTCTATATATGCTCTGAAAAGAATCAATTTGAAAGGTCGGGACTGGTCAACTGCTCAAGAGTTTTACCAAGAAATTAAGTACCTCAAAGCATTGCGAGGGAAACCTCATATTATTCAGCTTATAGATTCTGAGGTATGTGAAGATGAATTGTCACCGAGATGCACTTAGTCTGATGAATATCATTCAGTTGTTGATTTGACTACTCCTGGTATACGTATGTGATGGATCTCATATGGCTAAGTAAGTGGAATTTCGTGATGTAGGTTACAAACAAGAAGGTGTTGGAGAGAAGATCGGAGAGTGGAGACATTATGGAGGAAGCATGCATCTACATGGTCCTGGAGTACGGGGAGACTGATTTGGCTGGCATTCTTTCTGCGAAGCGCAAGGAAACGCACAGCAGCAATGAAACCGATCTTGACGAGAATTGGCTTCGCTTTTACTGGCAGGTATTATCTCTCAATGTCGTTTTATTGTATCACCGGTCCACACTTTCAAGGTGATTAATGAGATGCTGTCTGAAACATGTATGTGACTGCTTACATTTTGCAGATTTAATGTATAGCTTCACGTATGATTTCGGGAAGCTGTTGCGAATAAAATGATTGTGCAGCTGGGTTTCTAAGTCATTTGCCTTGTATCATTATACTACCGTAGACCTCTTCTTGCTTGATCACGTTTCTAATTTTCATTGTTTCACTTGGATGACAGCAAATTCTTAAAGCCGTAAGGACTATTCATGATGAGCGCATCGTGCACTCTGATTTGAAACCAGCTAATTTTATGCTCGTAAGAGGAGAACTGAAGCTCATCGATTTTGGAATAGCAAAAGCTATTCAGAATGATACCACCAGTATTGTAAAAGAAAATCAGGTATGCTGCCGATCTTGTTCAAGCTTACCAACGAGTTGTTATTTATTTGCCTGCATACATACCACTTGTTTTCATATCGTTACTCCTGCATTTATTATCTGCTACATTTATGAGGTATACTATGATTTGGATGGTCAAGTCAATTAGGCGTGCTGAAGTTGCTCCTCTCTTTTGATTTGTTCAGACAGGCACGATGAATTACATGTCTCCAGAGGCATTTTTACAGAGTCAAACAGATGAAGACGGTGCGGAAATCAAGATAGGCCGAGCCTCAGATATTTGGTCTCTGGGGTGCATCTTTTATCAGATGGTTTATGGGCAGACTCCATTTGCTGAGCTTTCGTTCTACTCAAAAATACAGGCCATTACAAATCAACACCACAAGGTCCACTATCCTCGTGTATCGAATCCCTGGTTAACGGACATGATTAAAGAGTGCTTGAAGTGGGATCGTAAAAAGCGGCTGCGAATTCCAGAGCTTCTCGAGCACCCTTTTCTACGGCCACACATTGCCCCTATAATTCCAGAACCGACCTGTTGTCCCAGATGTGGGCATCAACGTCATTCTAAGGTTGCAGATGCTCTCTGAAGTCTGATTTTTGCACTTATGTGAAGTAATAGCGTGCATGTCTCGGCCGGCTTTACCAGGTGCTTAATGTTATACCTCTATCTATGTACATAACTATTTGTCGATGATTTTGGAATATTTTTTATGTAATTTCGAATGAGGTCTATGCAGGTGGCCTTCTGTTGAGGCTCCCTGTCGGTTGGTTTTCAATTTTCCTTGGTTAGACTACAATTCTCCACTACTTGTGGATCATTCCTGTTGTCTTCGCTGCAGTTTTTATGCAGATGATGTAACTGCAGTTGTATCTGAAGTTGTATACTAGTTCGCCCGCGTGCTTTTCAGCACTTGGACACCGCTTCAGCATTTGCGGAGCGCCAACTCGTAATTAATCTATTACAAAGAATTGTTTTGAAATTTTCGTATCTTTTGCATGACATGATATATAAGATTCTCCTTTGGTAGGTGACGTTAATAGATATGAAGTGTGCACTGGTTATATCCTTACAGTTGATTGAACTCGTTTATAGCGGTAGACTTTAGTAATCTAGAGGAGCAATTTACAGAGAATTACTCGGATTACTAAGCCTGTACCCAACCTCCTGCGTGTATTGGACAATGAAAAATATTGATGAAATATCTTATTTCTATAAACATGATTTCTTTTTACTGCAAAATAGGAGTACCCATAGTGCACTTTTTTCTCTTCAAACATTTATCTACGCTATGGATGGAATGTGTATCAGGAATGTATCGCTCCGGACCAAAGAGTTTACCAGAGATTTCAGTTAAGTATTCAATGAGTTTCATGTGAAAATTCCCACAAATTGTAGGCTTCAATGACCACCTTTTCGTAGAGTTATCAATCCCATTCCCTGATGGCAAAAAAAATATTGCTTCTGGGTACTGTGTTTGCACTACTTAATGCATATCCCTTCTTTGTATTGATGGTTTATTTGGATAAGCAGTATTCCTCATTATTGTGCTTGAGGATTGGACTTACCAAGAGAAGAATGCATCACAATGAAAGGTTGAGGTTGGAAATATTTTCTTCTTATCTCAACTTTCCATCAAAGAGTGGTTTTTGTTGGGCCTTGCTTCTTAGAAAGGGCCTCTATTGTGCCAAGCTCCAAACTTGACCTTAGTTGCAATCCAACGCAAAGTTTCACTAGTTTCATACTAACACGAAATTGTCTACTTGCTCTCATAGGGAAGTACAAAATCATCATTAACCAAGAGTCATCACATTTAGATTCTTACCTTTAATTAAGACATTAATATTGAAGATGTACAAGGTTTAAATAAGGTCTATTGATTTATAGCACACCTATAACTAGTACTTGGAAAATTCACAACTTATTCTTACGTTGTATGAAGAAGGCATCGTAAATTGTATCAAGATCCAACCAATCAATTTCAATACTTGTGTGTCCAAGTGGTTTAATTTTGGAATTTTGATTGTTCACCTTGTCATTTCAAATTTCAATTTCTTTTGAGAAATTTCTAATCATAGTATTTTAGATTTCCAAAGAAAGAAAGTACTTTAAATTATAAATAAAATAAAATTGGTTTGTAGATTTATAAAATTTTGGATATGTTTTAAATTTTTTTCTTGTTTTACAAAATTGATCCTAATATAGGGTATTAATTTATCAAGTCAACCTAATGAAAAAAATCTGGGCATTTAATAGCAATTATGTTTAGTTGCAACTTGTGCTAATTAAAAGTTTGCATACAATTGTACATACTCATCTCGTTGGTTTTGTGGTGTCTTGTTGATGTTCCAAATGTTTAAGAGTTGTTTTTCCTTTCGATCTACATCAATTGTTTTCTTCTACCTTAGTGGTTGTGTAGATTGAGTGCATGGGAATTGAAATTTCTTCTTGATGTTCTTGTCTTGGTTCTTGTAGTATTATAGTTTTGAATTTGTTCCAAGATTTCTAATATGATCCATGAGTTTGTTTGGTGGTTATGCAAGAACTTTTAGAGGGTGAAAAGAATAGAAACAAACAACCCTTTCTTTTGGTTTTCAATATATTACACTTTGATTTTTCTATGAAATTATGGACATTTTAAATACTAAACAATGCTATACTCAAAACAAATATTAAAGCATTTCAAATGAATTTTTTTAATAGGGACCCTTGTTTTGTACCCCATATCTTATTCTATATCCTTTTCAAGGTTCAAATAACTTCTAAGAGTAAATGTCATAAGTTTGAAACTCTCCTAACATGGTGTTCTATGCATTTTGGCATGGACATTTTAGAGGCATCTACATGCTTTTAAAATTCTCTAGTACCTAATAGATGCCATCATAACCATCCATAGATCTTTCCGAAGTTCTACATTATTTGAAGATCTACTAAGATTTTCTAGAATCTTTCAAAACCTTCTACAGTCCTTTAGAATCTTACAAACCTTATAATTTTTAAAAAAAAATTGCATAACTTTAGGGAGTTTTTTAAATGCAAATAATTATAAATATGAGGTTAGACATGACAATCTTTGAGTTTTGTGGAACATTTCACAATGTTATACTATGTTGTTTTTTTATCTTATTCGAGTTATTAATCAAGTTCTATTTTCTTCATAACACTTATGTATATCTTTATTATTTTTCTTTATTTTCTAGTTCTTGTTCCTAAACAAATTTTGTGAGGTTGATATGATAATATGAAAGATTGGTCTTTATTGATAGCAAGTAGATATCCTTGCTTTTCAAAAGCCTTGCATGTTACCAAATGTCCTTTAAAATTGATGTCATTTTCTATTTTGTTCAAAGTTGAAGATGTTGGCATGATTTGAAAGTAGATAGTCTTGAATAATATCAAAGCACTAAGAATTAGGATTGAAGATATATTAGTTTTATAAGAAGGATAAATAATGGGCAAAAAATAGACACACCTTGATTAAGATGATATATATTGTTTTTAAAATTCCTAATATTCTTTCTAACCCAAAAATTGTTTATGCACTATATACCTCAATCAAAGAATTCTATTAATAAAATAATTGTGATTTATTCAAAGAAGTTTGAATGGTTTGTATTTAAAATTTCAAAGTTTGATCAATTGCCTTAGTTTTTTCAACATTATCATTATTCAATAGATAACTTGTGGGTTGGTTTGGTTGAAACATTCAATTGTTTATCAAATAAACTTTGATTTGGTTTGTTGTGCTATTTGAGAGATCAACAATATTGAATAATTTTGAAGTATATAGAAAGTGGAGTGAAATCTTATCCATCCTCTCTACTTTTGTTTTGTTGAATCTTAGTTTGTCATAGGTTTTGATTTGTTGTCTTGTTTCTTGGTCCACATAACATTGTTAAAGGTCAAGCTACTTTCATCATTGAAAGCAAAAGGGATTCTCCCTATACCTAAGGTTTAATAATTTAACTCAAGACCCTATGGAATTGGTCCTTTTACAAATGATGCCATTGGAAGCTACCAATATTCTTAGGAGCAAAACAGATCCCCAAATAATGTTAAGTATATGGTTTGTATTTCTTTAATATGGAAGAACCCATTTCTATTTGCCCTCCAATGTTGTGAATTAGGAAATTTTCAAAGTGTTCTAAAAATGACCTTAAACCATCATAGTGGGATGTATCCAAACTTACACATAGCACATCACAATTGTAAAGTAATAAAGCCTTGAAGGAATGGTTTTGTCTCTTCTTGAAGGTGCTTCAAACATGCACCTATAGAATACTTTGAGATTTCTCTTTGAAAATTCACCAAAAATACAGAAAACTCCCAAAAATATGATTTAAAAAAAAATTCTGACTTTCATTGGTTTAGAAAAAAAAATGTGTGATTGTAATTCTGACTCTGTCTATGCACATCAGTTTTAAGTGAACTGTTTTAGATCTTTCCACTTTGTAAGCAATGTATCTTCTTTCATGTCCTTAAGAAAAAAGGAGAAATGCTATGTTATATGGCGGACGGAAGTGGTTAGTTATTCGAAGACCTAATTCGTCGGGGGCCCAGTTTCCGTCTCCCATTCGTTCGAGTCTCGTCGGCCATATCCACTTACTGTGAATCCCTTACCAGAACCCATTTTCACAATACTCGGATGCGAATTGCCGGCATCCGCGTGCTTCAGTTGCTGCCTTCCATTTGCTCTCGATTACATTAATGCTTTTTTTTTCACTCTGTGGAGGGTACTCTTTTGGTCCATACTTCAGAATAGAAGCCACAATATTTTAGGAGATTTTTTAATGCATTCTCACCTTTCGGATTGCTGGAGAATCAGAGCTTGATGGTGATTCCCGAGGCCGTTCTTTCCTCCATTTCGGAGATGGAGAGCAACAAGCAGGTTGGGAGAGCTGGGGTTTAGAATTTGTCTCTTATTAGTCTCTTAATTGGGCAGAAATCGAGAGTTTATGAACTAAGCGGATGCTTGTGGAGATAAGGAGCCTAAAAAAGACCAGCAAATGCTCGGATTCGAAGCGGGTGTGACTCTCGTAGGATTCCAGTACGGAATTCCCTTTGAAGATTCAGTTCGTTTAGGGTTGAGTTTGGGTTTTGGGGTTTTGGGTTTTGGGTTTTTAGGGTTTAAGGTGGAGTGTATGCACAATGGCGACCTCAACTGCATCCTGTTTGGGTGCTTCGCCGTGTTATTCGTTGCTGCTCCCCAAGCAGCTGATTCCGTCCTCGAAATCTTGTCTCATTCGATTGCGAGGGAGCTCTTGCACTAATTCTTGCCTGCATTCTTTGGACCTTCGAAAATGTTCAAGCGTATGGAATGAAGCTGCGTTTGAGAGAAATGGAGGAGGAACTAGGGCTACTGTCTGTCATTCATCGCGTGCTTCATCTTGTGAGTGAAGATATTCTAATTTCCTCGATGTATTTTGATGAGTAACGAAATTTAGTTTTGGAATGATGGTTTGAAATTGGTGGCATTTCGTTGGGATGTGGACAGTTGCAGTAGAAGCAGAGATCGCTACCAATGTGGAAGACTTCGTGGAAATTGGCACTATTGCCGAGACGCATGGAATTTATGGCGAATTACGAGTTCGTTCTCTCACTGATTTTCCCCAAGAACGGTTTGAAAAGGTAACGAAGAACAATTCCTCTTGATGCAGGTTTAGAATTTATGGTTTCTCAAGTTTGCCTGTTTCGATTTTATCTTAACTTAGTCTCCAATGCATCGCTAAGGACTAGGTAATGAAAATCGAGGGCACGGGTATTAAGCTTGATTTGCTCGGTATAGATACTAATTTGCAAGTTTATTTTCGATGACTGTGGCCTTGATTGCCGTTACCGGACATTCGACTGGCATTTTCAACCAAAATATATTTCTCTTAAAATTTCATTTTTGTACTCATTTGCAAAATCCAACTGGAGGGTCTGGAGGATATGTTGTGTCTGTCCTATTATCAAATTTTCAAACATTGATTCGAAGAAACTATGCTACATGATCATATCGGTCAAAGTTTTAGACTTCGTAATACAGCACTGCAGGTGGACATTGAGAGTACATTTGTGCTCTTCATATCTTCTAAATCAGATTCTTTAGTGTTGTAAGAATAATTATATAGGACTAGCACTATGGATTCCAATCTTCCTCCTGTCAACTCTCCCACATCAGCTTCAAAATCCTGCATTGGCATCATGTCTCGTTTTACTGTTAAATTGGTGGTTTGATTTGTTGTGGATGAACAGCCAGGAACTCGTTGGGTAAAGAGAATGGCTATGGGCAAACCTTCAATTTCGCAAGTGGAGCTTGTGGAAGGTCGAGAAATCGTGGGGAAGCAGTCTTCGTGGCTTGTTACACTAAAGGGCTTCGACACGCCTGAGAAGGTAACGCCCTCTACGCTTGCTAATAGTAATTCAGTTGTTGCGAGGACATACCTTTACAAAGATTCAGAACAACATTTGCTGAATCTTGTGCTTGTGAATTTATTCTGCTCATTGTGGAGTTTGATGTAGGCAAGTGAGCTCCAAGGGGCAACCATGTTGGTGAGAGCGGATGAGAGACCAGCATCACTAGGCGAAGACGATGACTACATACCTGATCTTGTAGGCATGGACGTCGTGCTTGAGGTGAGCTTTGTGTTCCACCAAATGAATTTATTAATTTTCATTTGTATAGCAGTTTGGGCTGCTAATATTGTTCTGAGTCATTCTTAAGCCATTTGTTTGCTTTCGTGGATTTCCGTTATAGTAGTTTGAGTTCTGAGCAGCTTGTGAACGCATGCATATTTATTCCGGCAGTCAGGCAACGAAAATAGGTCATATATGGATGAAGTACTAATCTATTGAAACGCTTCTCAAGGACAGGAGACCAAGGAAAAAATCGGAACGATAGTGGACGTGCATAACAGTGGGGCAAGCGATCTCTTACGCGTCCAGTTGATACCGTCAAATAGAGGCAAGGACATCCGAATATGGATTCCTTTCGTTAAAGACATTGTCCCAGTTGTGGACATTGCGGCCAACAGAGTTGAGATTACACCGCCAGAGGGTCTACTGGATCTTAATGTACCAGTGGAAGGCCTTTCTCGGAAAGAAATACGGAAGGAGGTAAAGCACTTCTGCTTTCTTTATTGTATTGTTAGATCATCGGAAGACTCGTCTTCGACCATTTTGAGAATGCCCTCTAAGATCTTTGTGTGTTGTGCAGGAGCGCAAGAGGAAAGCAATTTTATCGGCCATTAGGAAGCGTCTGACAGCCCTAGGACAGACACATGTACTAGAAGGGCTATCCACAGGAGAAGAATCCCAACGTCAGGGGCTTATGGACCAACTAGTGAGCATTGACTTTGGACTTTTCCAACGAGCCCTACTGCATGCCCGTGGTTCTGGAATTGCGAATTCGTAAGTAATTAGGCTCAGCCGTTCTGCCTTGACCTTCGTGTTTTCTATGAACCCCTAGTGGACCTCAAAATTGGACTTCTTGACTTTGTGGTCCCTTTTGAGCCGTGTCATGTGGAGACTTTTCTTTGTCCAGTTTTAGGGGTTTTTTGAGTGTGGCCAACACATGCATGTTTTTCGTTGATTCTGTCGATATAAATATGGTCTCACGTGAATTCTGTTTTGTGACAAGATGATCGGTCAAATTTGTCGTAGTAAACCCAAGAATCCTTGGTCCTTGAGGGGTCAAGCACTTTAGTTTTGTCGTTGCACCAGTGACATCCATTTATTCTTTGTGAGACCTCTTACCCCACCTTAACTGTTTATTTAAATTACAGAGTAATTGGTGAGCTACAACCGCCTCCTGCGATACCTCGAGCTAACTGGGCGGACTTTGAGAGCTGGTCAAATAACAAGAAGTACAAGAAGAGACCTGCGAATAGTGACAATGATACAGCTCGCTGGTGGTTCAAGGGCTTGCAGCTGGTTGCAAATGGAGAGGTAGCTGTGATAGTCCTTGCTGGGGGTCAAGGCAGTAGACTAGGACCAGGTGGCCCTCCCGTCAAAGGAATGTTGGAGCTTGACCTCCCTGAAGCAAAGTCTCTCTTTGAGCTCCAAGCAGAGCGATTGATGCTTGTGCAAGAACTTGCAAAAACGGTATGTTAAAGGATGGTCAATGTTTACGTTTTGCTTCATAGTGGAAGCACTCATTTATTCGCCTCTGATTGCAATATGCGGCTTCCTATGACTCTCGCAGCCAGAATGAACTCAAAACTGGGTGCCCATGTGTGATAAGAACTTGAAATTTCTGTTATTTGCTATTTTCTCATGCAGGTTGACCCTGAAGCAACCCCTCGAATACCATGGATTGTTTTGACAAGTGATGCTACTGATGCTCCTACTCAGGCGTTCTTTGAGGAGAAAGATTATTTTGGATTAGATGTATCTCAGGTAAAACCGCTTCCATCTTCTCAAGCAGATTGCAGGTTATGTTATTGAACATCCATCTATGTTTTTCGAGAATGAGATTGTATTTGTAAAGCATGCCAGTAAGGATCTTGAAAGTGCTGTAATTACCATGCTCCATGCGTCTGAAGACCTCGATCCACGTTCAGTTTATCACCACTTCAAAGTTGGATGCAAATTCTCACTTTAGCTTTAATAACTATGGGCGAAATCGGGAGGAAGCTGTCCGCTGTTGAACTAGAGATTGCAGAATCTTTTTTCGTGTCCTACATTACTTCCTGCTTGCTTTGAATGATTTCGATTTTGCACATGGACTGAGACAGTGAGACTGGGCAGGTGTGGTTTGTTAAGCAAGACAGTTTACCCTGTGTAGAACCCAATGAGGGACATACAATCCTTTTAGAATCACCATGGAAATTAGCTGTAGCGCCTACAGGAAATGGAGGTCTATTTTCAGCTCTGCATTCTCAAAATATCGTTGATCGACTTTCTGAAGAAGGTGTGAACTATGTCCAGGTATGCCGGATTTGTAAGTGGATGCACAGTTGGAATTTTTTTGTTAACTAAGCAATTCTCTCTCTTTTTGTTCACTCCGGTTTCCATTGTCCCTATTTTATGCACATTCAGTGCTGCATTTGACAATTCTGACAACAACTTTGTTCAATAACAATCTATCCGAAGACAGCCGGGTAACTCTATTTTATATAATTCGAAACTGTTTATTAAACTCTGGACAATCAACCACCATTAATCCTTGCCCGAAACGATCACTGTGACCATAGGGAGACCTCCCCATGAATCACTTGATGCTTTTTCTTTATGATTATGTCAAATTTCTTGGTAGACTCTAATTTTACGGAAAATTAAGTTTCCGACAACTGCTTGACATATGATCTATATTGTTTCTAGAATTACTTAATTTCTAGAATGGTCTAGAATTACTTAATTTGAGTTAGTTCATACTAATGAGAATAATGCTTGGGTACTGCAGGTGTATTCAGTAGATAATGCCCTAGTACGAGTTGGAGACCCTGTATTCTTTGGGTATGCACACGAGCAGAAAGCGGATGTGGGTGTCAAGGTCGTGAAGAGAACTTCACCTGACGAGGCCGTAGGTGTATTATGCCTTCAAAAACACACTGAAGAGAATCCCAAGGGTGAAGATATCCAGGATGTTTTGGAGTCCGGTGTGGTTGAAGAAAAAGATATGAATGACATTGAGAAATCCTCACCTTCCAGCCAATATGGTGTCGTAGAGTACAATGAGATGCCAGACACACTACGAACTGCGAAAGAAGGAGATGATCTGGTTTACCGAGCAGCCCATATTTGCATAAACCTTTTCTCATTGGACTACCTGGTGAAGCTTGCAAACCCAAAGTTCGAACTTGGTTTCCATAGTGCACTAAAGAGAATACCGTATCTGAAGAAAGATGAGTCAGGGGAAATGGCAACTCATGCGCCCGACCAGCCGAATGGAGTCAAGCTGGAGCAGTTTATTTTCGATGCTTTCACACATTGTGACCCTGAGAAAGTGAGTCTTCTGGTCTATTATCCCTTATACATCATGCACTTTATCTCATTTTTTAAGGTCATTTCACTTCTTTGATTTTGGAAAGTTCTTTAGGACATTACAGTTCGTACAAAAATGAAGCCAAAGAACCTCAAGTTCTCATCAATTGAGTGTATCATTGAATCTTTCAATTGATTCAAAGTAGTACGTCAGAAAACTGGTGCAAACTTATTTTTAGTTTTTGTGGGTTTTGATGATGAAGTGAAATCAAAATTTAATTGTTTTGCATCAGATGCATAGAATCGTGCATTTCAAATACTTCAAGTTACAAATTGCTTTCGTTGCATTTCAGACGAGCGCCAATCCTGTGTAAGCATTCTAAACCACTGGTACTTTTCATTCTAAATAATAATACCTATGCTGTATTTCTAACTGGCTGTGACGAATACGATTGCACAGGTCGCTGTTTTGGAGGTTGATAGAAGTGAAGAGTTTGCTCCCATAAAGAATGGCGTTGGCTCAGGAATTTCAGACACCGCTGAAACAGCTCGTGACTTGGTGCTTGCATTACAGCATCGCTTCACTTCTAGTTCTCACGTGGATGAATCAGGTCAAGATGGCGAGAATCATTCGTCGCTCCTTCGAGCTTACATTTGTGGTAAATGAACAAGCGTAGTCTGAAACCATTTTTAGTCTCTAGGTAGCATTTGATGCAGTGAAGTCAATGCAAACGTGGATGTCAGTTCTAACTTGATTTTGTTACCATCTTTGGTGCCAAATCAACATAGAACTGGTTCCTCCATTAACTTACATCGCTAGAAAATTTTGCCCTTTTATCTGCTTTCTGTCTATTCAATGCGATCTCTACAGGATATCAAAAGCCCTTCAACTCTCCATTCCTGGTTTGTCAAATGTCTGGGAAGTTGCGGGGGTAATCCTAGCTGGTCAGTTGAAATTGACTATTCAGGGTTGAGCATTATCCCGGTTAAAACTGTGAATGTGAATTTCACTGCATTCTGGAGATTCTGACCAGAAATATGGCTCTTTTGTGTACAAATAAGAAAAACAAGTTGGAAGAACAAACAAAGAGTGATTTTAAAGAGGTTTCAACTGTGACATACCTAAATATATGGAAGCCACTCAAGAATCAGACTAACAGAGACTCGTTTCAACCTCTCATTGTATTCACAGTTACGAGTAAAAATTTTGACAACATGGTCACACTCAAAAATTTGAGTTCAAAAAGCAATAAACATGAAATGAGTGCCACAAATATTAAGTGTTGAATTTGTATCATTTCAATGCATTTTTCATATAGAAATGAAACCAACTATTCATGTAAAACATTTGGAAAATGGTTATTAATTGTGACCTTTCAAGTTCTAATTGTAATTCATAATTTTCAAGTACTATTGCCTTAACCCCCAAATGTTTAGAGTCTTCTCTAGAATTGACAATTTGAGAAAAATCATTATAAAGTTCTATTTGGAAGACTATTTTTGAATTGGTATACAAATGAAAGTTGTAGACTATGAGTTTCCATAAGGTTAGATTCACCAATGCCATCACTAACGTTTTTGGGGGGGACTTGTATCTCTATCATTTAAAGTGTTGTAACTTTTGCATTGAATGTTTGAATTCAATAAAACTTGTTGTAAAATATGTGCTCTCTCTTTTAGTTTGTGTGATAAAATTTTCAAATCAATCCAAGATGTATTGATTTTTGGAAGCCAATCAAAGTTCATAGGTTCAATTTAAGTTCACCAAATTGCATTTGATGGCTGCAATTTTGGGGACTTGTATCTCCTTCATCCAATTTTTGTTTTCAATAACAAAAATTGTTGGGTTACGTTCCCCTTGAAGTCTAGTTATTGTGGTAAAAATTTCATGTCAATCCAAGTTGTTTTGAATGTTTGGGAGCAATTCAAAGTTCAAAATATAGACATTTTTGGATTACCATGAACTTCATACAATGTTTGTTTCTAGTAAAAAAAATTTGAGGAATAGGAAAAGTTGTGCATACTAGTCTAGTTTTTGTGGATAATATTCAATAACAATCCAAATCATTATGAGTGACTTAGAAACATTTTAGTAGAAGGAGGTTTAGCCTTAGATGTGGTTTTTGCAACTTTTCTTGCTATGTTTTGACATTTCAAAGCCATGCTATAGACACAATGAGTCAATTGAATGATATTTTTTTTACCAATGTGTTTGTATGCTTGTTTTGAATCACTTTATAGTAAAAAGTTTTTTCATTTGAGTGGGTTCAAAAATTAAATTTCACCTCCAAATGTGTTTCTAGGAAAATTTCAGCATCTTTATTCAACACTAAAACATTACAATCTTGCAATCTATGTGACCAAATGCCTCCTTATTTGATTCACATCATTTACAACACATACACTAGAAGATTGTACAGTTGAAATTTCTATAACTTAGTAATAGAGGGTTGCTATTATGTAAGCATAGGAATGTAAGCCCATGAGCCTATAATACTACACACCTATATTACAAGTATATATACCATAGAAACCATATATAATTATAGGGTATATATGTTACATATACCTATATTATAGGTGTTTATGATACATACACCTTCTATAGTGTATGGTATTTATATTATAGGTACCTATAATGCAAATTCAATGCTCACAAGCTCGCATTCTTGGGCTCTCATACTAGCATCATTGCTTAGTAACATAGATCTACAACACTTCAAAACCAATGATGTTTTTGAATCCAAAAAGGCCTTAGGCTTTGAGGGATTAATTTTAGTTGAAGTCTATAGCTTCTTATTCTAAAATATTGCACTCTATAGTTTGAGAACAAATTTGGTTTTGAGCAGAAGTTCTTTCATAATTTCTTACTTGCCTTTTCATTTAACACCATCAATTTTGGTTTGGTTGATTTTGTCTTGCTCATGGAAGGTTCATGGAGATTGTGTTGTTTGTTTTCAACAAAATTGTAGTGTTTCTTTCACTATTTTTAGAGCATTGCATTGATGCATTAGTTCACTTTAACATTTCTTGGCAATTCTTCCTATTATTTGCTCTTTAAAGGATATTTTTCTTGAGTAATTTTGACAATCTTGTGGGGTGGGAGAAACTCAACTTCTTATAGAAGTTGCAATGCAAATCGCATTCTTATCCCACCCACTCTAGGGTTTTAGGTAAGCAACCTAAAGCCATTTGTCTTTAGAAATTTGCTCATTAATTGTGTTGGAATTTTGGTCTTTTTCGTTTTGTTTTTACACAATAGCATGAATGTCCGATTGCCTACAAGAGATGGTCAATAGTAGCTACACTGCTCATTTGTAGTGGGTGTCCATTAGGTTCACTACAAAAAGAGTGTCTCTAAAATTCTCAAATGTTTATTTTTTCTTTCAGATTTTGTGTTTATTTAAAAGTCGATAGTTATCGTGTTGTTATTGCAAATGATGGAATATGTCTAGAGCAATGAACGGTGTTATCTTCATGCCACATTCACCTCCATGTAGGTTTGGAGGTTAAAAGTGTCAATTTGTTTGAACAAACTTCTTGTAATAGCTACAAAACACCCATCTTGGATGCAACTTTGCACCAAGTGTGAACATATCTTAAGTTTGATCCCAATGTCCAGTGCAGTTGCCAATGACCATTGTTGACTTGTAATAAACAATATGATATACAAATATTGATTACAAAATGTGTATATTCATGCTAGAGTATTCTATTATGTATATTGTGACTATCAACTCACTTATCGACTCTCATAGTCTAAATTGATCAACTAAACACTTATGGCCTTGGCTCAGTGGCTTTAGCCTTGGTATACTGGTGAGGTAGTCATGAGTTCAAACTCGGGCATTGATGGGGTGCTTATTACTGTAGTCCACCCAACTATGATGGAACTAAGGTGCAATAACTACCTTGTAATATGGGGACTTGAGAATTTCTCGGGGAAAAGACCATGTTGGTTCTTTATTATAGGATCACCTCCTAACTGAGGCATCAACAATGAAATTTGCCATCTAAGTCCACAAGGCTTAAATAGTTGAGCAATTGAGCCATTCCCAAACTCCAAGAGATGTTTCATTCATGGTGGTCTTTTAGACCAAAGTTACCTTTATAGTTGATCAACCTATTATTTAAAAAAAAATTTAAAAAAAATAAAAATAAATAAATAAATATATATATATATATATATATATATATAATATCTTACTCATATATTATTCATGTATATGGCATGGATGCCATAGATAAGTCTACAACTAACACTATATTGCATATAACCAAGAATAATTATCAATAAAATCAAAAGTAGTTTGAAAAGATATCTATAATGAACTTTGGTACAATTGGAAATTAAAAACATTACTCATTTTACTTTTTTAGGATATAGCTAAATTATTTGATATGGAAATTGGGATATGGTAATTGACAATCAAAAGTTTTGCCTTATTTCAAATTACATTAATTTTTTGTCTTGATGGGTTATAATGGGTACCAATGGATTATACTTTCTTCCAAAACATCATTAGTTGAGCATTCATGGAGACCACTCATCACTAGTGAAAGTGAGAAAATAATTGGTTGAATTTTTAAAGCATAAGAAAAAAACATTAAAAAAATCTATAAATTTTCTATTTCTAGTAAAATATAGAAATACAACTAGAAGGGAAACTACAAAGACTAGTTGACTATAGGAATTCAAATCTTATAGCTAATAAAGCTAAAAGAAAATTCCAAATAATGGTTTAAAACTTCTTTAAAATTTAATGATCTTATTAAACCTTGAACTTTGTGTGGACCTTCATTGGTGCAAGTTTATATTTTATACCTTCTTTTCGCAAGGGTGTGAGTGTTTTCATCTTCACCCTTGAGATAGAATGAGCACAACAAGTTCTTGATTTTGCTTTATAAAACTTCCTATAGCAGGTGCCTTACGACTAACAAAGAGAGATTCATTTCAACCTCTCATTAGAATCATTTGAGATAAAAATTTTAACAACATGGACATATTCAAAAAATTATAGTTCAATTTGAATTTGAAAAGCTCTAAACTCAAAATGATTGTAATACATATTATCTATTGAAGTTGTATTTTTTTCAATGCCTTTTTCATATAGAAACAAAATCAACCATTCATGTGAAACATTTGGAAAATGGTTATTAATTGTAACCTTTCAAATTCTAATTGAAATTAACAAAATTTGAGCACTATTGCCTTCAAAAATTTGAGATACAAACAACAAACCAAGATCCATCACATTTACAAAAGACAAATTTAATAAAGAATTAGACTAATGGCATCTAAGATTTTTACAAAATTATTCTTTAGTATGATAAAAAAAATAATAATTAAATGCACTGTTGAACTAAAGCATCATTTACCAATAGTTATACTAAAAATCCATGAGTAGGGAGGCATCTAAGTGTAGGTAGTTGAATCTCCTCTAAGTTAGCAAAGAAAACATGCACTAAGCAAATTTGGCAAGTGCCTGAATGCCTTCAATGTAGAGATTATTAGATGAATATTTGCAAGGTTAATCAATATTAAGCATCAAAAGTGATAATCATTTGTTGCAATCTTTACATACTAAGTCATTAATTGGCAATAATTTGTGGTCTTATGTCAACTAAACCTTGTGCATGCCAACAACAAAAGTACCCATATTGTAAACAACCATCCACTTTATTCCTAGCTTACTAAAATATAAAGAAATCTCAAGCATATTAGACAATTCAACAACCGAAAATAGTCAAGAAAGCAACATGAACCCAATAAGGATGCTAGGGCTGACAATATATCTCATGAATGACTTTCAAATAAACTATTAAAACTACCTTGGTAATATAGCCACATCCTTCTAGGGTTAACCCCTAAAGGACTTAAAGGCCACAACATGACTTTTGTAACTACATTTGTAGAAAATTCGAAATGTGAACATCACTAATAGTCCATGGACAACAAAGACTTCAAATTATTTATTTCTGCTAAATCCATTGTTGCAATCCAATCAAGAAATGATCAAGTGTGCAATTTTGGATGAATTTTTGAAAATGGAGAAGGAGCTTTGGGCCATTGCTTTCACATCATCATATCTTTTTTTCCACATCTCAAAATGATTTGAAAAGCATTGTACATCACTATCATGATGAAATGTACCCATGGGAAAAAAATCAGAGTTTTTGAAGTACTTTCAAGCATTTTGATTTGAACATTTTGATTTCAACGTATGTACAAAATACCTCCTAACCCAACATCTTTCATCAATCTTGTCAACCGCATCATTTTTCTCAAAAAATTGTGCAATCTCATTAATCTTTTTTCCATAGGAAAGCTACATAAGTCTTCTTTCATTTCAATAGTTATCATGATCATCAAAATGATTCCACATGAATGAGGAATTGTGCTTGTTACATGAGCTAGTCAAGAAAACAAGAGCTATGCTTAGACACCCCCAATCCTTTAACCCCTTAACGCTTAGATCCTTTTTTGAATTTTTGCACATTTTTGTTTATATCTTTGTAAAGAAATATCCTAATTTGCAATTTCTTGAAGTTGATCATTGAAGAAGGTTATCTTTTCAAGATTCAAATATTACATTTGATGAATGAGAAGTTAGTTGGACTAAATAGCGCCTACAAGCCCTCCATTCATCGTGCAAGATATGGATGCCATAGTGCTTAAGGGTTAAGGAGTAGATAAAGGATACAAGAAATACAAGTGATACTTGAAGCAGAACAAGTCAGAATTAAAGAATACCTCTCCCGGTGATTGAATTAGATCATGGGTAATTTTTACAGATCCCGGGTGACCCGTTCTGGAAACCCTAACCCTAATTTTCTTGCTATAAAGCCCCTCGAGAATCCCAGCTCTAACAACCTCCCTCCGCTCACCTCCTCGCATGCCGTTGGACTAGCCGTTGTATCTCCTTCTGTATCAACTTTGTTGTTTCTTGTTGAGGCATTTGTTTTAGTGATTACCTTCTGCACTGTTCGCACTCTACTTCAGCATTTGGGTTTTACATTACATTTGGGGGGTTTGAGTTAGGGATTGCGGGCTTGATAGAATGATAATATGGCTTGGTGGTGATCATTTTTACTCCTTTTTGGAGATGTCCCAGACTGACGGCAACTCGTTGCGTCAAACTTGACCACCTCAACCTTTCAGTTTATCGTGTATCTCCAGCGCTAGTGTTTTTTCCAACAATATTATGAGATGAGCAGTTTTGGGTTCTCATGGTTGGAAATGTTTAATTTGCAAAGTGAAGTGATGAACTTTTGTTTCCCTATTGGTTTGATAGCCGGCATGATGGCATTTTATTCAAACTTACTGATCACTTTTGTACAGTGTGCACACTATGGATCTTTTGGAGTTTTTTCAGGGTTATAGGGTAGTGGGCGCGTTGACAGGGGGATGTCTGGTGGGATGATGAGCATATTTTACTCCTTCATGGAGGAGTGCCAGAATGACGGCGACTTATTGCTTCAAACTTGCTGACCACCAGAATCCAACTTAAGTTTCGCAGTGAATTTGTAGCTTACAGTTAACGTGAGCATTTTCTAATTCCAATGGTTGGGTAAGTGAAGTGTTGAGTCGCATGAAGTGGTATTGTTTTGAAGGAACATATGCAAAGTTAAATCAATGCTGTATAACATGAACAAGATCAATTGTTCTAGGCACTTCAAAACTTCATTCGAAATTATTTCCAATGAATATTGTGAACATGAGATTGCGATTTCCACATGTCCCGGTGGCAGTCACACTTGACCATTTGATCAGTTACCATTTTAGAGATTTATATGGTCTACCGGAAATTTGGATCTCCCGCACCTTATCGGCTTAAGATGCGTCGTCTGGGAACCAATTAACCCCTGCGTTTCATGAATGCTGAGAAACCAGGATTTGTGGTCAACATATTCATCAAACATTTTAATCTCGAAATCTGCCCGGCTGATTCTCTTACCTGTTGCAGATTCGCACTCAATAAGTTGGCTTCAAATCTCTACCCACGAAGCGGTTGTCGAGTTACCTCAGATCTAGATGAAACGAAGAAATCTCCTCACTTACTCTGTTCTCTCTGACTCGAAAAAGTTAACTAATCAACAATCGCAAGTCTACATCCATGTGCACCCTCCGAGACTTGTAGTTTTTGCAACCAGCTGATGCTGCAATCTATATCATGGAATATTCGGACGGTATCCCGTATCAACACCCGTGTCTATACATGAACACATACATCAACATCGTGAATAATCTCATGTATTCATATGTCATACATTGTATAACTAAAAATTATTTATACCTATATATATACCACAATGTACATCGTACTCTTATTCCGTATTGTATTTGGTATCGATGATGGGGATTCATTCGAAATAATTTTTATGCAATGCAGATCAATGGCATGGGAAGGGCAATTCAATTTTTTAGGCTCATTAACTGTCCTGGATTTTTTTGAGGCGGGGGTAGCATGCAGGAGAGGTGCTTCCGCATCTTTTGGGTGCAACTCATGCTGCGTCAACACAGAGGAGTTGGATCCACAGCACAGTGGCGATCCATAATTTTGTGCACTTTTATCAATGGGTATCAGGATGATCACCCATTTCCGATCACTTAAGCAATTCAGCCTATCTGTGGCATGGGAAAATTCCCTTGTGTAGAGAAATAGATTTCTAAAGGATTTCATAATTTCCTAAATTTTTCCCTTGAATGCAAAATTATCACAAATTTTTTTCATGAAGATTCTATTTGTCCCATTCTTAATATGTAGGCAAGCCTATTTTCAACCATAGGTTGGTTCTAGAATTGATGTAAGGCTTCGAATGTACATGTCGTGATCAAATAAGTTTTCAATGTACACATCTTGGACATTGTTGTTGTCCCCAGAGTCTTGTGGTGTATGAGCTATCACCTACAATTCACTTGATCAGAAATGGAGCAGCCTTAACTGCAAGAGCATGAGGCTGATCGGAAATGGGTCTTCTCCTTTACATTTTCATGAAAGAAGAAGAGTATGCCCCCACAGGAACCTTGCGGACTGTATGATAATTGCACTATCTTTTGAGTGGATAGTGAGGATGAGGTGCATTTCAATTAATGTCCCCCCCCCCTTCATTCACTCAAACGACCCCCATCCATGTGTTTCAAGAAAAAAAGGACCCTCATTTAATTTTTTCTTCAAATATTTATTAGTCCACCCTCCCTTACTTGAGATTAATTTTCTTTTTAATTCACCTACTACCCCCCTCCTCCTATTTGTAATTCTAAGGGAGTTGGGTAGTTGCAAACAATATGGGATATGTGAATATACATACTTTATATGTACTCTTGTCCGTATCCGTATCCGTATCTCAAATCGTATTGTATCCAAATGTGTATTTTTTATTTTTCAAGATCAACGGCAAATCAAAGGAGGGGGGGGGGTTCTTAAAAATATTTGATTGCTCTCATTTTTTTTTGGGGGGGGGCAGTTAAATTTTCAAGAATGGCAGGTTTACATCTTTTTCAATGGATAGTTGCACCAAATAACCTCTTCAATTCCTATAGCTCCTCTAAGTAAGGTAAGGTAGAATGATTTGATAGCCACGGTGGCCCTGTTGAAAATTTTTAAACTTTCATCTATAAAGACAATTAATGAGAAATGGGGAGAGTAGTAGAAATGTTCTTTTTTGACAATGTCTAAATTTGTTATGAATTTTTGAAGTGTGCTATCCAATTTTCCAACAAAGAGGCTCTTGGTGATCCCAAAGCCAACAAAAAGTGCATCCATGATGGTCATCTTCCACATCTAAGAGCATCCATGCTTGTACTTGCCAAATTTGCCAATTAAGAGTTATGTTACTTTGAACTTTTCAAGCAACATGTGCTAATCTCTTCCTATAATTTTGAAGTTTGGCAAGTATGTAACTTATATAAGATGCAAAATGTCAAAAAATTTACTATGTGTATTGTAAAAATCTTAGTCTATAAAGACATAAAACCCGCAAGCTCTCTGAGGCAAGGTCATAAAAAACTTTTCTTTTAACTTCAAAAGGCATAATATTACAATCTAGACAATCAAAGTTTCTGAATATTTTTCTACACATTCCCATTGTAATCTAGTGCATATTTGTGTGGTTGTATTTTGAAAAAAAAAAAAAAAAAAATTAATTTTTTTTACATTGCCTTAAAAAGTGGCAATATTTCACAATTTCTTTTTAAAATGTGCTCCTATTTTACTAGGGTTAAACTCATGTGGACCTCATGAGTTTAGAACAAATAAATGTAACAAATTGGGGCAAGTTTCTGTTCTATCCCCTCTTTTTGCAAGAGTGGGTCCTAACCTCAATTTAGGAAAAATAAAACTCAATGCGATTAGATTTCATGCAATTATACTTTGTTGTATTTTTCAAAAATACTAGTTGAATATAAATCCAAATGCAATGTAGAATTAGAGGCAAACTAGGGACCATAGAAAAGGTGATATTTCATGACTTTAGAATAACTCTACACTAATTTACCAAATTGAGAATCTTTTAGATTAGTGTTTGTTGAAATATTATTGTATTGTAGTACTTATTTTTTTTAAATGGAATTTTGAAGTGACCAATATTATTAGTGTCTTTGTGACACTAATTTTGTATCTTTACTAATAGAACAAATAAATTTAACTATAATTCAACATAATGAAGATACTATAGACAAGACTACACTTAGATTATAGTAGCTCTAGTGTAAAATAGTTTTAAGGGTAAATAGTTTTAGGAAAAATACTTCTTCAAATATTTTGTACAGTAAAATAGAGAATGGTCAAGAAATATTAAAAAAATTTGTCATTTTTGAAATTTCATTTGACAAAAACACAAGATTATCTAAAAACATTGCACATCTTTGTAACAAAAGTGTACCCCAATTTCATAAAAAGATGGTTGTTGATGCATTAGAAGGCATTCAACTTCTTTGGAAGACTATAAATTCCCACGACTTCTTAGACTTTGGGATCTCAACCACAGTAGCTAGCTAACATGGTCATGCAATGGCCACATCAGATACTAATTAAAAATATTATTTTATTATTATTTAAAATTTTGGCTAGCCTAATTGGTTCACACCCTAAGGAACTAGCTTGAAACAGGCTTCCAAGGTGGCTGAATCTCTTCTAATGATTTTTGAACTATTTTTTTTTACTTTCAAATATTTGAAAAGAAACAAAGTAGAACAAAACTTAGATTTTTCTCAATTTTTTACTTTTAAAATTGGATTTTTAGGTATTTCTTGTTTGTTTTAATTGTTCCTCTACTTTAAAAAAAATTTGGAAATTTTTTGGAAATGAAATTTTTAGAAGAGATTTTTATTTTATTTTTAAATGAAAATTAGATATAGAAATTTTTACAATTGAATTTTGGATAGAAATTGGCCAAACTAATATTAAAATTTGATATTTGATATTCAAAATCTTTAAAATAAACCAATTTTGACAAATTGAAATTTTATTCCATGGTTGATATATAGTTGATTGAAGTGTTCACATTGTTTATTTTATTTTTCAATATAGGAATGTTCTTTCTTTTTAAATTTGTTTTTGAAACTTGTGTTTTCAACCAATACACATACTATACTCAGGACCTCTTCACACTATGGCCGTCCAAGTTGAGAGGCCATGGGATTGAGTGGCCAAACTTTGGTGAGAGTCCAAGGAAATGAGCAATAAATAGGTCAAAGAAACTAGGAATTGGAGCCTTCGGCTGGCCATAGTGTGAAGCCTTCAAAGGCCAAAGTCCAAAGTCCAAGCCCAAAGTCCAAGCCCAAAGTCCATCTAATTTCTGAAATTTTCAATAAATTGTCACCTATGTCCAAAAAATTTCAAGCAAAAGGTTAAAAAACATGAGAAAGGAGTCAAAAATGGCCTTGGAAAAATAATTACAGCACATGCTCTCATCATTAAACAAGGAATATGAAGGATATAAATGGAATAAAAAGGTGGCATTAAACATTGAAGGGAAGTAGGTTCATAAAATGCAAAGACTCCCCATTGTAATGGTGGAGACTAGGGTTCAAACCCCAATGGGGACACAAATAAACAAATAAACAAATAAAAGGCATCCTACCTATTTCTATAAAAACACTCCGATCTAATGGTTGGGATTTTGCCAAATTCTAAAAAAAACTTGACGGACTCTCGATTAGAGTTTGGGTCGGCCAGAAATGGAGATCCAAACTCTAATCAAGAGTCCATCACCATGTAGGCATTTGGTTGCCATGTAGGCAGACAAGTGGGCAATGGACTTTGGATTGTGCCTCCTTGTGTGAAGGCTCAAGAGGCCGAACTCTTGGGTTTCTGCAATCTCATTGGCTGGAATCGACGGACTCTCGACCTTGTGCCGTAGTGTGAAGTGGCCCTCAAAGTATATGGAATCTTTGTTTAACCCTTGAACGTCACAAGCTGAACAACAAAAATTGGGAACCTGAACAACCCTTTTGAACAACTCAAAATAGTTTGAACTGTTGCCTCATTTATTGAAGACTTCACCACTGATTTGGAGAGCCAACTGTCTGACCACTGTTACTATGCAAGTTTTGAAAGAATCCACCGTTGGGATTTTCAGATTTTCAGATTTGATGAACCTTGAATTTTTGAAAAGTTGCCTCCTCAGCGTCTGGAAAACGTCCGCTATGACGTTTAGGGGTTAAGTGTTAGTTGGTTGACCATACATTTGTAGTCTGTACCATGCATTTGCCCCCATGTGCACTAATTGAAGCAATTGTATAGCAATATTTTTTACATTAAGGTATGTGAATATCTCCATCTAATAGCACTATTTTTCTTAATTGTTCCAACTATACTTGAACCTTAAATGTCTATTTTTTAAATAGCAATTGCCACAATTGGAATAGCTTTTTAAGAGCAATCAATGGTAGTTCCAGATTTCTTTTTAGGCAACCAATGGTAGTTGAAGCATTTGTGCTTCAAGAGTATTTGATTAAAGAAAGTCTAGTAGCGTGAGTACTTGAGTAGGTACTTTCAACTTTAAAAAACTCATAGAATATTGTGAGAGGGATAAATAAATTTGAGGTTGGCATTCTAACATTCACAAGATTTCATGACTTTGGTTAGAAACCAAATTTTTTACTTGTCCTAGTTTTGGGCCTAAAATTAGACTTTGGTGAAGATGTATGCTACAATTTTTGCCTTGTAAAATACCACCAATTTAACCCCTAAACATCTAGATTCATCTCCAAAATTGATGATTTGAGAAAAATCATTATAAAGTTCAATTTCGAAGCATATTTTGGAATTGATATACATTCAAATAAAAGTTGTAGATTTCGATTTGTAGATTCCATCACTACGGTTAGATTCACCAATGCTATCACCAATTTTTATTTATAAATTTTGAAAGAAAAATTCCAAAATTCCTTCATAATTCGATTACAAGCAAAATATAATTATTTTTTGGTGAAGATGTATGCTACAATACAATTGTGATTTTTTGAAATTTTTGTGTTCTTCAAATCTATGACCTCATTTCAACAAATCCAATTTTGAACTAAAGTCAATACAATTTGACCACTTGACATCCTTGCACATTTGTAATTTTAGAAAAATATGTATTCTAGTAACACCAAATCCAACCCTTTGAAAGGACAACAACTTGATAATGTATCTCCACAAATTAAAATAACTTTCATCCAAGTAGTTAAAGGATGGAACTACAATTCCAATTTGTTCATCATCCAGAAAATGGATGTCCGAGTGCTTAGGGGTTAATGAAATGGACCTTATCATCATTTACCCCACACACTAACTTAGTTCCTGGTAGGAGCAGGAAAGAATGGCAGTTTCGGATGCTTCTCCAGATGAAATTCAATCCAAAGTCCATAGTTGCTCATGTAATGCACCTCCCTATCATATTCACAAATAAGACAGTAACATGCCCATTTCGCCAAGTGTACCAATTCAGCAGTGAGTTGCAAGCTACAACGGAATCACTTCATATACAATCAATGAATAAGAAAATCTATATCACGAATTGCAGCGAATGGAATGAGAGCTTCAATCCAGAGAGTTTCATAACTTATATATAAACCAGTACGTTCTACACTGAATAGTGAAATTAGGTTGCCCCTCAGTAATTTCTTGACATTTGACACTAAATAAATATTTACAGTTACTGTACGAGAATGAACTACTTTTGAATTTCATATCGTTGTATTTGGGACTCATGAACCTCCATGTGTACAAATGGAAATATTTTTAGAAGTTTTTGTTGACTTTGATGGCTTGTAAAGTAACTTTCTTGGGGTAAGGCAACCTAATTGTTAAGGCAACCTAATTTCACTATTTAGTGTAGATCCAAGAGCATAATCATCGCCTGGTACTTTGACTAAACCGAAATTTCAGGATCAGAGCATGAATTTCAAATGATACATCTTAGCTGGAGAAGTCCACAGCCTTCACTGAAGAAGGCAGCAGGACTTGGGAGACCATCACTTTGGTCCTAACTGCTGCCATGACTGTAGGTTTACTGCTTCTTCTGTTTCACCATTCAATCTACTTCGCATAGGCATCAATCGCATCTATTATCTATTAATATATTAAATACACATTGTCACGCGATTTGTCACGACCCATTGTCACAAATATGGTCACATTTTTATCCTCAATATTTCATCCTGTCATTTGGAAAGTTTTTTCATCTAGGTCTATAAGACTTTGATTGCCTATTGAGTCCATATTTGAATACATGTTCTCTTAAGTTCCATGTTATTGTGCAACAGTTTTTTTGCTAGTATATGATTAGCCAATGAACTTCCATGGGCAAAATATACAGAAGCTCAACAAACATGCTAATCAGGGCAATGCACAATTTGATCAAATAGTCAATATTGATCATATGTAAACAAGCAACTTGTTGTGAGCACAAAAGACTTTGCAAATTAAGGTCAATGACATCGCTGGAAATGCATGAGATGTAAACACAATACCAGGAAACAAACTAGCAAGACTAAAGATTTTGACACATGGAAGGTAGCAAGCTTTACCCGATGCACCAGAAGGGAAAGTGTATTACGTTTCGACATTACACCATTTGAGAAATAGTAAAATGAGTTCACTGTGAGGTAAAGTGCGAATTCAACAAACACTAAATAGGAAATTCTTGTGTCTTTCCCACATGGTAATACATTTGCAAAAAAAATTGATTTTACCATGTATGTGGGTCTTTGTTGAGAACATTATCCCACAGTCATTGTCCTTGGTGAGACTCCCATGAACTTTAACTGTCAAGTCTTTCCACTTTCACAACAACACATTCTTCATTAGTGGGAGAAGTGTACTTGGTTCTCTATAGTATTCTGTACATTGTACAATGCCCTCCAATAAGTCTTGCAACCCCATGATTGTCTAATTTTCTACCAAGAAGTTTGATTACAAAACATACTCTTGGTAGGTAAATTTAGGTATTTGATTGAGATTTTTTGCCTTGTACAAGGTGTCAAGGTGAGTTATGTACCTTGTTGTAACTCATTTCACTTTTAAAAAATATCTCTTTTTGTGAGAGGTGGTTGATTTTGAAAACACTATGTTGAGTTCAAAGGTACAATGCTACACTTCAAAATTTCATTGTAGGAGATCAAACGTAGTAGATGTCAACCGACTTTGGAGTTGAGTGGATCAACATTACTGCATGCATGCTTCTACACTAAATAGTGAAATTAGGTTGCCTTAACAATTAGGTTGCCTTAACAATTAGGTTGCCTTACTCCAAGAAAGTTACTATACAAGCCGTCAAAGTCAACAAATATTTCTAAAAATATTTCCATTTGTACACATGGAGATTCATGAGTCCCAAACAAATCGATATGAAATTGAAAAGTAGTTCATTCTTGTACAGTAACTGTAAATATTTATTTAGTGTTGAATGTCGAGAAATTAGTGAGGGGCAACCTAATTTCACTATTCAGTGTAGTGAAAGTCCATGAAATGTTTCATTGAATCCCGTGAGGGATTACACTCTACCTTCCCTGTGCAGAGTGGGTAGATAAATTTGGAAAACACCAGATTGGTATAGCCATGCATAATTTCTTCCTACAATAGATATTTTACGTGGGATTCTGCTGCATAGGTGCCGATATGAAGTACCTACTGGGTAACAAGGATAGAAGTCCAAATAAAGAGTAAAGGGACGATCAAACTTGGATTCAAACGTGCCCAGTCACTCAAGTGAGGAGGTGCACATGTAATGCACCTCCTCACTATCAGTCCTCCGCCCTGTCTTAGGAAATAACTTACAGAGAGCCCACTTTGACAAGACAAGTGGAGCACAAGTCAACCAGCAGTGAGTTGCAAGCATCAACGGGACCACTTCTCATTCATGGTCAATTCAACGAAATCCATAACAAAATCTAATTGACGAAGTGCAGCGTACGAGTCAGAGCTTCAATAGTTCTATCCAGAGAGTTTCACAGATCGACCAGTTCTAGATCTCCAGAATTTAACCCTTAAACGACGAGGCGGACTTTTTTGGCCCGATGAATGACAACGATTTCTCCTGTAAAGCACCTCCTCCCTATCAGTCCTCCGCACTGTCTAGGAAATACCGGGTGCACACTTTGACAAGTGGAGCACTTCAATCAGCCGAGTGAGTTGCAAGCAACAATGGGAGCACTTCACATAACTTAAGTTACATACAATTCAACGAAATCAATAAGAAAATCTAATTGACGAAGTGCAGCGTACGAGTCAGAGCTTCAGTAGACGGTTCTATCCAGAGAGTTTCACAGATCGACCAGTTCTAGATCTTCAGAATTTAACCCTTAAACGACGAGGCGGACTTTTTTTGTCCGATGAATGACAACAAATTTTCCTGTATAGGACAGAAGTGCAACTATTCATCCCCAAAATCAGTGGTGGAAAGGAGAGATCTTCTAGTGTAGTTTGACTTTCAATGAGTGTTTTTGATTCTCTTCAAGTAGATGATGTCAAACGGTGCTAGAATGCATGATTTCAATGGAGACCACAACCCAACGTTCAAGGATCAATCCTTGAAGGCCGGGATGGTCTCCGTTGAAATCAGCCATTTTAGAACCGTAAGACATCATCTACTTTAAAAAAATAAAAAATACTCATAGGGAGTCAAACTACTCTAGAAGATCTCTCCTTTTCACCCCTAATTTTGAGGATGAATAGTTGCACTTTTGTCCTATACAAGAGAATTTCTTGTCATTCATTGGACAAAAAAAGTCTGCCTCGTTGTTTAAAGGTTAATCGTCGCCACTTGCTAGGTACTCAACAAAACTAAAATTTTGTTAACACTGAAAGTTTCATGACTATATTTTCACTGAAAATGCTCCAAAATTGCCATTTCTAATACAAGTGACAAATTTTTGAAAAAAAAAATTTTGACACATGGAATTGTAGGATCTTGTAGTACACTAAGTAAACTTGAGAACATGTTATAAACATTTTAGAAATTTCCACCACATGGATTGCAAATTTGCAAGATATAAGCATTCAAATTCATTGTTATTGTTTTTTGGGCCCTACAGAAAATAGGGTAGCTACACTTCACAAGCTCACTTTTCTATGAAAAAATGTCTAAAATGGTAGATGGTGCTTCTTTAGATTATTTTTCCTAAACAAGTTGGCTATATGCTTGAAAATTTTCAGATCATTTGGAATTGTACAACATATAGAAAAAAAATAGTAAGTAGATAGTAATAGAGAATGATTCAAAATACTAAATTGTTAAGAATTGAATTATAGAATTGAAAAATGACAATCCCAATGGTTGCAATGTTGTAATAAACAATGTACATCCTATGATTTTATTTCTATCCAACAATATTGAAAATTGAGTAAGATAAAGGATTTTAAAGTCTATTTTATAGTAGAAAATTCATAGTTGCCTCCAAACAAAAAATCCTCAAAACTTTTGACTCATTGATCAAAATAGAATAATTCAAAGCTTTCCACGTTTATATAACTCTAGAAAATCAATTTCATTTTTTTCTTATTTTAAAAATGATTATGTCTAATTAGCCTAGACTACCTATTTATGAAAAAAAGTAACATAGGGTGATTGCAAGAAACACCTGTCCTATTTGTTGCATTTTCAGTAGTACTCATGATTTTCTTAGGAGTACTTTAAAATTAAAAAAATCATTTTTTTTAATTTTAAAAATGTGAATAATATATATACCTTTAAGATGAAGGTACCCATGGAAGGAATTGCATGGAAAAATTCTCTGAGTAGGAGAACTAGAAAAGTGCCAAATCTTAAGAAAATACATACTTTGATGTTTTAATCAGGGAAAAATAGTAAAAATAAAATAATACGCAAAATAAAAACTGGCCATTTGTAACAACTCTATGGAGATGGCCATTCACCAAAAGAACCACCAAAATAATATTTTATATGTTTCAAAATGCAAGCAAAAAGAAACTCACTTTGTAGACTTCCACACCGCATAAAATTCCTTTAGCCATTAGCTATAAGTCTACTAGAAGACCATTTCCTCAAAATTTCAGCTCCAAATTCCTTTATTTGGGTTCTAAATAGTACTAAAAACCTCCAAACTTTCTAGTGTGACATTAATCGGGCTCTATTTTTGGATAGTATATTATTTTTGAAAATTACAAAAAAATGAGCCAAGCTCTATAATAGTCATGAGTACCTTTCCTGTAAATCATAAGTCATTTGAAGTCAAAACATAAAAGTTATACCCGAAAATCATTTCAATATGCAATGTGTGGCGCAAAATAGGACATGTGTTTCTTGCAATCACCCCATATTAGGCCACAACTTTAGACTCATACTTCCAAGTGACATGAAATTTAGTGCATATGAAATATGTTTCTTGTCCCCACCCTCTCTTAAAATTTGGGCCAAAAATATGGAAATCTCTAGTCACATTCATTTGCCCAAAATTTTTATGTAGAGAAAAAAATCATGATGGTCCTTTAGGGGTTAAAATGGTGGTATTCCACAAACTTGGCACTTTTACATTTTGACACTACATCTGAAAGACTTTAGAGTGAAAGAAGGAAATTAATGCAAAAATGACATATAGAAACACTGCCATTTTAACGAAATTTTCTATACTAATGACAATATCTCATAAGGGTGCGAAATTCAAATCTACTTGTAAGGGCAGAAATTTCGAACATCCGGAACTAAGGGGGTGCTAGTCTTTGCAAGAGCTGTCCGATGTTTGAAATCTCTGCCCTTGTTTCTAAGTACTGGCAATTCCTCATCACTATAAATATATGAACTCGCTCTCTGCCTTCTCATCATCTGCCATTCTCTTCCAGTTTCTCATACAGGTGGTGGTGACTTCACTACCCTCCTTGAAGTTACAGACTTCCATTTTGATCGATCGAGTACTCAAAATCTTCAGTCTTGCTGGTCTGTTTCCCTGTTTTGTGTTTACATCTTAACTTGTGCATTTACGGCAATGTACTCCACCTAAGTTGCAAAGTATTTTGTGCTCACAACAAGTTTTCTTGTTTACATTTGATATTGACTAGCTGATCGATCTGTGCATCGCCCTGAATAGATCTGCATGTTCGTAGAGTTTCTATATAATTATACAATTTGCAATTGCCCGCGGAGGTTCATCGGCTATGGTAATTAATCTGTGACTGATGCATATATATGTGACGCAGATTGATCGGTACGTCAAGAAGAAGACGCAGTAATCGATCTTAGAGTCATGGCAGCCTTCGGAACCAAAGTGGTGGTCTTGATGATGATTCTCCCAAGTCTGCTGCTGCAGCTGCAGACTTCTTCAGTGGAGGCCGTGGACATCGTGGCTTACAACGAAAATGGGTGTTCGGGAACGGCTGGCGGCGGGTGCTACAGCATCGCGGCGGGCGTCTGCTGCACCATGAATGGCGCGGCAGCAGTGGAAATCGTGAGTCTGCTGAACGGGGAATCGGCCACTCTCTACACCGGAGGTGGATGCACAACGGAAGTAGCAAGCCTCAACGGGCCCAATGCTGGGGAGTGTTACTATAACGACGCCTTCTCTGGCGCTGTTTGGTATTACAGCTCTTAAAATTAGTCACTTCGACTTGGAGCCAAGGCCGACTACAAAGGAGCGTGGCTACAGTCGCCACGACGTCCTACATACTGTATATCTAGAGTGGGTAGATAAGTCTGGGAAGGACCTGAGATTGGTAGAGGCGTGTAGAGTTTCTTCTTCCTCCAGTAGATGTTTTATGTGTGATTCTGCTGGGTAGGTACCGATATGAAGTGCCGAGTACCCGGTAACAAGGATAGAACTCCAAATAAGACATTTGAAGCATAATCCCATTGGCCACTGCAGTTGTCAATGACCAATTGACCATTGCAGGAGACAATATAATATACAAATATTGATTTCCAAATGTGTGTTTTAATTCATGTTAGAGTATTCAAATCTGTATGTTGTGACTATCAATTGGCTTGCCGGTTGTCAAACATTAGAGGAGAATTGAGGGCTTCAAGAGTCCGTTTCAGGGTTGTTCCTTGCATTGTTCTATGTGCTGCCAGATATTGGGAACCAGTCCATAATGGGCTGAATTTCCGAATTTTTGAAAAAAAATAAAATTTTAAATTAGTTTTTTCCAAATTTTTTAAAAAGAACTGATGAACGTAGAACCGAATTATAAAATAATTTCTTTTTTAAAAATCTCTTCTAATGGTGTAAGTTGATGAATGTCGCGTATTAACCCGTGCAAGACCGAGGGTTTTTTTTAGGGAGACATCCACGTCTTCTGCGAACCTTCCTTTCTACCCCGTCGCTCTCCTTGAAAGAGAACTTCGTTGGAGTTCGGAATGCTAGAAACATGTGTTGGTTGATTTTTTTCAATCAAGAGTTAGTTCCTCTGCCATTTCCATGGTCACCCTGTATCCAAGTTGTTGAGGGCATCTTCCAAGTGCGGCAGCTCCCATATTGTCTTTTTTAATGGGGACTTTGTAACGGCTGATGAAAGGAGCAGGCTGATCGTAGGACGACAATTCACTTTTCTTGTTTATGGCATTCCAAATTTGAAATGATAATCCCAACAGCCAAGCTGTTTTCAAAAAAATTACATGGTTTACCCAATCACCAACTTACAACTGTCTCAAGCTCCAAATTCCTTTCAAAAGATTATTGATGAGGATTTTAGTGAAGGCTCTCAAAATAAGCCAGAAACTCAAAATTTCAAACAAGCACAACTGAAATGTACACTTCCTCCAGCTATTAACTTACAATCGCTAATGCTCTCGTTAGTTTTCACGAGAAGTCGTCATTCCCTGGTATGCCTTGTCATGGCTGCCACATACATGGAGTTGTCATCATCTAGACTAGACTGGAATCAGTATCGAGTTTTTGTTATACTTCCACACTTCTCCACGACTTCAGCCACTCAAGGGTTAAAAACAAGTGAAATAGGACCTAAAACGGACTAATTAATGTTTTTAAAGGAGTGTGTTGATGAATGATGGTGATTTTCAATCTTAACCTTCAATCTTATGTCACAAATTTTGTATAACTTCATAATCATTCATCAAGCCTCCTACAATTCATTGACAAATGTAATGACTCCTTGGTAAGGTAGGAGGCTAGAATTGTGAGCGGGCATTTTCAATGGTGCAGTAGAACTATCATGAATAGTGCAAAGTTTAAAAAATGGATCACAATTCCTTCAATGCCCTTTTTGCTTTTTAATTGTGTTCTGAAATCTAAAATAATTGAAAGCATGATGTGGATCATTGTGTGAGAGCAAAAATTATACAAATTTCCTAAGTTTGAAGCGCTCCATTCATAGACTGATTTTGATTAAGATTGGTCTAGTCTATGAGCACTAGTAGTGATCTATGCACCTTTCACTTTGAAAATTCATAGTTAATTCATTCTGAGTCAAAAAATTACAATTTAAATTGTTAAGGAACTATTTCTCTTTTCTCTTTCTACCAAAAATATTTGAAAAATGTTGCACTCTACTGATTTTCCTACAGAGGCCCATTATTCCTTAGATGCTCACTTTAAGAGCCTCCTACCTTAGTCTCAAACTTGTATTATTCTCCAAGATTTTAGACATTTCTTGAAGTCACACATTACTGGTAATAAATTTGATCCAATTTGGAATTGGATGATGAATGATATTTAGATGATGAATTGTCCACTTCTAAGGTGACTCACCTAACATTTCTTTTTCTGTGAGTGAAAGCAAATCCATTCAAAGGGCCATTTTTGTCAATATAATTCTCTTTGATGGTTGGATAGGAAATTGTTCCTTTGCTCTTTACATTCTATCTTCAAATATTCAAATACATAATTATGACCTTGAATTCTAACAAGTGTTTGAATAAGTGACAATTTTATTGATTGTTCACATTGTTGAATAAGATGGTAATTTCATGTTGCTCAAAGGTTGTTTAACCCCTAAAGCACCAAATTGTGCTTTTTGGCAACATAGCAATTTTAGATAGCTCACTACGAATGGAATTTTATTTTTCTTTGAAATTTTCACACAACATGTGCAAGGTTTTCTTTAAGGCCCAAAAGTTTTCATAAATTTTGACTAAATTGTTAGAGAGTCATTGTATGGTATGTAATTTTTATTGTTCAATTGGAAGGAAGCCTAGGCAACTCAATTTTTTTTAAATCATTTTTTTCAAAAATCAAAAGTTTAAATTGGATTTTTTAGATTTCTATATATGTGAAAACCTTTGAATCATTCCATTTTGATTTATGAGATGAAAGTTATGAGGAGTTTTAGTTTGTAGCCAATTATAGATTCTCTATTGTAAAATAAACTTTGAAGTCTTTTATATAACTCAATTTCCAATATTGTTTGAAAAAGATAAAATCATAGGATGTAGATTGTTTATTACAGCATTACCACCATGTGGATTTGCATTTTTCAATTCCATAACTAAGTTCACAACAATGGAGTATTTGGAATCATTTTTTACTTCTTTCTATTTACTACTTTTTTCCTATATGTTGTACATTTCTACATGATCTGAATTTTCAAGTATATAGCCACCTTGCCTTGAAGAATGAATCCAAAAAAGTGCCACCATTTTGGACATTTTTTCATACAAATGTGACTTTTTGAAGTGCAGCTATCTAGTTTTTGCATGGCCAAAAAAAGGATTTTTGTCAATTCAAACACTGATATCTTGCAATCGCTACATTGTGGAAATATTTGAATTTTTTCCCACATCTTCTCAAACCAACATGCTACAAGATCCTATGATTGCATGTGTCCAGAATTTCTCTTTTTTTTTCTATAATTTGGTACTTGTACTAGAAATGGTAGTTCTAGAGTGTTTTTGGTGAAAACATAGTCAAAAACCTTGAAGATTGAATAAGAATTTCTCTTAACCAACAAAGATTGAAGATGATCATAAATTTGTCAATCATGCAAGAATCAAACAAAACTAATACAAAGTTATATCTAAACTCCAAGATACCAATGTGAAAAATTAGAGTCTTGTGTCATAAAATTCAACAACAAGTGCAAGGAAGCTCCCCAAAAGGGGATGATAAGGTTCCATTGAACATAAAAATCTTGCATTGACAATCAATGTGGAAATGTGTGGATGGTCAATTTCATGAAAATGGCACTATTCAATTGAAATGGTGGGCCATTTCACTACTTCATGCAAGTTAATTTCATTAGTGTAAGATTCCAAACTAATTGAGATGAATGAACAACAAATGTGTACTTATTAGTGCATGAAGTAACATTTCATTGAACTTTGGATGACATATACAATATGTGATGTAGTATGAAAATATTATAGAGCCACTATATTTATTTTATTTAAAATATTGTAAACTTCCACAAATAGTATGCTTTTCAAATTCAAATAATTCCCAAATTAGTGTGGATTAGTGCTATTATTGTGGAGGTTGAACACATGGTAGGATGTACAAACATTTGTGTCCAAATGCACCAAATGCGGAATTTTGATATTTTCCAAAATCTTGGACACATATGGAAAATGAATTTTGGTAGAAAATAAATTTTAGGTGCTTTTGAAATGTCAATATTGTGTTTTCATCATTCAAAATCTCATAAAATGATAATTATGCCCTCACGAAGATACAAGATTCTTAAAAACCACTACACATTCCACTTGCCAAAGTGTACCCTATTATTTCTTAATAACTCAAGTATGGGAAAATAAAAAAACTGAAAAGAGACTTCTCTTTTTCTTCATTTAAAAAAAATCAATTAATATATATATATATATATATATATAAATTAATTGATTTTTTTAAATATTTATTCTCTTCTTTATAAAACTTTTTTGATGGAATTTTTTGGGGATGTTTTTGGAAATGAAATTTTCAGAAGAGATTTCTATTGAATAGTCAAATTCAAACTAAATATTGGAATTTTTGAGAATCAAATTTTGGATAGAAATTGCCCAAACAACCCAAACTAATATTAAAATGGGAGATTTGAAATTCAAAATCTTCAAGATTAATCAATTTTGACAAAGTGAAATTTTCTTCCATAGTTGATATATAGTTGAAGTGTTCACATTTTTTAATCTTATTTTTCATTAGAGGGTGGTTGCAAGAAAGATCATTCAATTTTTGTAGTGTTTTGCCAAATCAACAGTTTTTGCATTCAGTACTAAGAGTGCTAAGAAATAGAAAAATCTTAGTTGTTGATCTAAAAAATTGGCAACTAAAAGCATCATTGCCAGTACTATGACTACTAATAAGTACCAAAATAGTACTATTTGAAAAAAAAGACAATTTGTCACAAAAAATAGATATAATAAGGTAGAAATCAATAATAAATAGAAATTCACAAAGAATAAGAATCTAAAAATTGGAAATTTGTGAAGACTTGATGGTGATAAGATTTCACCAAAAAAATGAAGTCAAAACCATCTTCAATGTTCAGAAGTGCAAGCACAAGGGAACCCTATTTGCATGAATATGGAGGCCATAAAATAATATATTTCTAGGTTTCCTACGGTAGACACATGTCCTTCTACTATGGGAATAGACTACAAAAATTTCAGCTCTAGATCATTAATTTTGGGTACTCCCCAGTACAAAACCCTCCTAAACCTCAAATTGTGACAAATTAGAAAAATTGAATTTTAAATACAAAATGATTTTTTTTTAATTTCTAGAAAAGAAAAGATATGATAAAAATCAAATTAACCATATCTGTTGAAGAAGGATAATGACCTAATTGGAAACTATCCTATTAGTATAATAAGTTCGTTCCAAGGGAGATGGTCAAGTAGGATATTTCTATGCTAATAGGTTCTATATCTAAAATCAAATATCTTGACTTATTCAATAACCCAATTTGGAATTCCATACCCAAGAACATAACTACAACGACACTGCAAACCCAATTTGGATGCTGGCTTAAATTAGTACAAGTCACATTCCATCAAACACACCAATTTAGTTTAAATACTTTATTATTTTTATTTCTGAATTGGTGATAAAATCACCATTACAATCAATATTTTTCTCTTTATTCTCCACTCACTTTCTCATTTCTTCCACTCTTACATTCATATTTATATTATTATTATTATTATTATTATTATTATTATTATTATTATTATTATTCCCTAATTGGAATACTTGATCTTTGTCACTCTAGAATTTCCAATTAGGTTCTCACTTACTTCACCACTTCCATCTATCTTCACTTCGCCTTCTTAGTTCACTTCACACAAACTTCTCCAAATAGCAAACACATCCAACCAAGACCTTAACACAAAGTCCAAAAACATTCCAACATCACGCATCTCATCAAATAACACACACACACACACACACATATCCAATTTGGAAACACTTCCAAAACAAAGAAATACACAGCTTCACCAAGCTGGGACACAACTGGACTCATTGAACAGACGGTAAAAACAAAATGAAATAAAAATCAGACCAAATAGGAATTCCAAACTTGGCGGTTACCAATTTGGAAGTGACAACCCAACTACCATCCAACTACCAAATTGGAATAGCACATGCAACTGCCACACATAAACAATTCCAAATTGGAATTAACTTCCACATAATCAACGAATTGGACTTGACATAAACATCACTTAAAAATCCGACTTGGACAAAATCAACACCCAATTTGGAATACAGATTAGGAAACTTGGAACTTGGCTGGATAGCCGCACCATTCCAATTAGGAAACCACCCATCCAAATCAGCACATACATACTCAACATTCATCCAACATCTAAAAACACACCAATTCGGAATTGAATCAGCTCAATTAAAACACAAAATTAAGACAAACAATTCAAAAACAACCAATCAAAAACAATAAAAGACACATAAAAATCAACCAAAAATTTATAACAAAAAATACTAATCGGTATTCTACAATATCCCATAAAAATTTCAAGTTCATTGGATTCTACGTTCAAAAGTTCTAGCGGAAAACAACTTTGTTATTCTAAATGTGATGCAAAATAGGACTAGTCTTTCTTGCAATCACCCTAGACGATAATTCTATTTATTTTTAGATTTATTTTAAAATATAGTTTGTGTTTTCAACAAATTAGCACACTATACTCAAAGTACTTTAGCTTGTCCAAAATCTTGGTTCAAGCGTTAGTTGGTTGTATAGCCGTACCATGCATTTGCCCCCATGTACACTAATTAAATCAATAGTATAGCACTATATTCTACAATAAGGTATCTTCATCCAATTGCACCATTTTCCTTAATTGTTCCATCTATTTTTGAACCTTGAGTGGCCACTTTTTAAATGCCAATGGCCACAATTGCCATGATTGTCACCACTTTTCAAGAGCAATCAATGGTAGATGAAAAGTTCTTTAAGGCAACCAATAGTAGTTAAAGCATTTTTTGCTTCAAGGTTGTTCGATTAAAGAAAGTCTAGTACATGTAGAACCTCTCTTAGTCCATAGTGTCAAGACTATGTATTGAGAGAGGTTTATGCATTTGTAGAGGTGCATTAAGGGCCACTAACTAAAGTGGCATCTAACTACACTACTTTCCAAAAAAAATCCTTGAAATTGGGCCCACCCACAAACCTGTCTAGTCTCTACTACATACTATGCAATAAGAGAAGCTCTCCTTGTGGCATGACTCCATGAGTAGGTAACTACTAACTAAGTATCCACTGCTTTCAACTTAAAAAACTCAAAGAATATTGTGTAAGAGTTAAAAGTCTTAAAAATTAAAAGGTTTGTTTTCTCTTGTGGTGGGCATTCTAATGTTTTTTCTATTAGAAATTAGTCTTTGAAATTGACAAAATTTCATGACTTTGGTATGAAACCAAAATCTATACTAATCCTAGTTTGGGGCTTGAAATTAGAACTTTTGTGAAGATGTTTGCCACAATTTTTGCCTTATGGAATAGCACCAATTTAACCCATAAAGAATATTTCATATCCAGCTTAGTCAAACTTCATTAGATCTCAACAATAAAGCATGTATTTCAAAAATTTGTAGTAATATATATCTAAGATTTCATTTTATTTTTTTTACAATTCAAAGTATGAAATTGAATTTTGTAACATTTTTGAAATAAATTTCTTTGTAAGAGTCATAGTAATTACAAAAATGCTCAAAATAGTGACAAATTTCATGGTGTAATTGATATACTCCTTGAGTTCACACCAAGAGAAATTTGATTGAAAAAAAATCAAAAGTGGTGTATTTTGAGCTTTCAAGATGCTATCTTCAAAGTGCTCCTAGAATAAAAATTTTGAAAATTTTGGAAAAAATTCTAATAGAGTAAAAAATAGATTATTAGAGCTACATTTCTTCCTTGGTCAAACTTAAAAACATTTAAAATCAAGAACTATGTAAAAAGTCAGGATTTGACTTTCAAAATGCCCATGGGGGCATAGGGCTTGTAATGTCCTTTAGCCTGTCTACGATGCCGCAACCACTTTTTGGTCAATGGATGAGAAAGAATCCTTTAGAATAGGATAGAAGTGCAACTATTTGTTCTCGGAATTTGTGTGAAAAGGGGATTCTCTTTTATAGTAGTTTGACTTCCAATGAGTACTTTTGAATTTTTTTAAACCAATCATTCACATGGTTCCAAAAGGGATGAATTCCACAATCACCAATCCATCCTTTTAAGGGTTGAAGGTTAATAAAATGGACCTTATTGCCATTTGTACAATGGCACCACCTAACTCTTGTTAAGGTAGTCCTAAGGCTCTAAAAGTAAGTGGGTATTTAAAACCACCCTTATAGACTCACCTAAAATGGACATGAGGTGCTTTTTAAATGGACTTTTTAAAGTCTTTGAATGGATTGATAAAAAGAAATTTAATTATTTGCAAGAGCCAATCATTTCCTATGCTTTCCCCATTTCTCTCTAGAAGTTGCAAATGAACAACTTATAGAAGACCTAGGGTCATAAATAGGGACCTATGACTCATTTTGTTTGAAAATTCACAAGTAATTCAAAAATACTTCAAGAAATATGAAATGACTTGTGTTACAATTAGAGTCTATTTTTTTCTTTGTCTGGAAAATGAGCTAAAAATAGTCCCATCCAAGAAACCACAAGAAACAGGTGGACCAACCCTTAACCCTAGAATGCCGGGCTGGTGACCGTGGAAATCAACCATTTTCAAACCGTGTGACATCATCTACTTTAGAAAAACAAAAGTATTCATTGGGAGTCAAACTATTGTAGAAGATCTTCCTTTTCCATCCCTAATTCCAAGGATGAATAGTTGCACTTCTGTCCTAAGCAGGAGAATTCCTTGTCATTCATCGGACAAAAAAAAGTCTGCCTCATCGTTTACAGGTTAAATGGTCAATTCATGAGCCCCGTATCTCAGGGGCAGGAAAAAAAAAGGCAGTTTCAGATACTTGCGCGTCCTCATGTCATGAGATTGGATTCAAACGTGCCCAGTCGCTCAAAGCTGCACATGTAATGCACCTCCACCCTCTCAGTCCTCCGCACTGTCTTAGGAAATGCCGGGAGAAACTTTGACAAGTGGAGCACTTCTGTCAATCAGCAGTGAGTTGCAAGCAACTTACAACGGGAGCACTTCACATAACTTAAGTTACATTCAATTCAACGAAATCATTAAGAAAATGTAATTGACAAAGTGCAGCGTAGGAGTCAGGTCTAGAGCTGCAGTAAGTTAGTTCTGGATTCCAGATAGTTTCATAGATCGACCAGTTCTAGATCTCCAGAATTCAACCCTTGAACGCCCAGCTGACAATCGCGGAAATCAGCCATTTTGGAACCGAGTGACATCATCTACTTTAATTAAAAAGAATCAAAAATACTCGTTGGGAGTCAATGAGTATTTTGAATAAGGTGGTTTGGCGTGCGCATGCGAGGCGGCCGGCGAGTGTGGCAGTGCTTTGCCCCACTGCTACACGGTGAAAGTAACAACCCAGGAGCAACACGCGCTGTGACCCAAAAATCCGGTCTACTTCGCGGTTAATTCCAATCAGGTGCACTTTTATTTTCAATACTCTGAGATTTCTCAGTCTTATGATGGTTCATATGATGGAAGGTAGGGCCACACGTCCTCTCATGAGGCAGGCAAGTTGATTTCCTGACAATCATGAGGATCTCAATAAATACACTTGGGGTGGTAGGAGGTCCTCCAATCCATGTGGGATATAGTGAAAATATGAACTAATGAGAGCTCTCACTATTTCATGCTCTCACATAACCCACATGGGTTGGAGGACCTCCTTCCATCCCATGTGTATATACCGAGCTTCATTGACTTTGAGAATGACAATTATGTTGAGAGATCAATTTCCTTGCGACTCTAAGTGATCGTACAAGAAGATATGCTTAAAAAGCAATCTTGGTGGCTTTGTGAGTTATTCTTTTGCTTCAAAAAACAAAAATAAATAGTAGTTTACTTCATCGAAGGTTTGCGTGGGTGTCAAAACCTCGAAATCCGTGTGCAAATTGCAGTCAACCCTTGTATGGTGCCAAGGCCAGGACACTGCAATTCGCCGTGCGCTCCTCAAATTTGGCCGTGGCCGGCCAATTCTGGGCTCTGAGCGTGTCTGCCGTGGGGTAATTTTTTAGGCCGGCCACGGCCAGTCACTGAGTCTGAGTCATGCACTGAGTTGCCGTGGGGATGCTCCTAGGGGTTAAATGGTCAATTCATGAACCTCCTACGTTAGGGGCAGAAGAAATTGGCAGTTTCAGATACTTGCGCATCCTCGTGTCAGGACATTGGATTCAAACGCGTCCAGTCACTCAAAGCTTCACATGTAATGCACCTCCTCACTATCAGTCCTCCGCACTGTCTTAGGAAATGCCGGGAGAAACTTTGACAAGTGGAGCACTTCTGTCAATCAGCAGTGAGTTGCAAGCAACTTACAACGGGAGCACTTCACATAACTTAAGTTACATTCAATTCAACGAAATCATTAAGAAAATGTAATTGACAAAGTGCAGCGTAGGAGTCAGGTCTAGAGCTGCAGTAAGTTAGTTCTGGTTTCCAGAGAGTTTCATAGATCGACCAGTTCTAGATCTCCAGAATTCAACCCTTGAATGCCGAGGCGGACATTTTTTTGTCCGATGGATGACAAGGAATTCTCCTTTATAGAATAGAAGTGCAACTATTCATCCTCAAAATGAGGGGTAGAAAGGAGAGAGCTTCTAGAGTAGTTTGACTTCCAATGGGTATTTTTAATTCTTTTAAAGTAGATGATGTTAAATGGTGCCCGAATATATGATTTCAACGGAGACCAATCCTTTTCGAATTGTGTGACATCAACTACTTTAAAAAAAAATCAAAAATACTCATTGGGAGTCAAACTACTCTAGAAGATCTTCCCTTTCCATCCCTAATTCCAAGGATGAATAGTTGCACTTCTATCCTACATAGGAGAATTTTTTGTCATTCATTGGACAAAAAAAGTCCACCTTGGTCTTTCAAGGTTAGTTGTCGCAAGGTACTCGACCAAACCAAAATTTTGTTGACCCCTAAAGTTTTATGACTATGTTTTCACTGAAAATGCTCCAAAATTACCATTTTTAGTACAAGTAACAAATCTTTGAAAAAAAAACTTTTTTTGACACATGAAACCATAGGATCTTGTAGTATGTTGACTTGAGAACATGGGGTAAAAATTTCAGAAATTTCCACCACGTGGATTGCAAATTTGCAAGATATAAGCATTCAAATTCATTGTAATCATTTTTTGGGCCCACCAAAAAATAGGGCAGCTGCACTTTACAAGCTTACTTTTCTATGAAACAATGTCCCAAATGGTGGTGCTTCTTTAAATTATTTTTCCTAGACAAGTTGGTCACATGCTTGAAAAATTTTAGATCATTTGGAATTGTACAACATGTAGGGAAAAAATAGTAAGTAGAGAATTGTACAGAATGATTCAAAATACTAAATTGTTAAGAATTTCATTATGGAATTCAAAAATGTTAGTCCCAATGTTTGCAATGTTGTAATAAGAAATATACATCCTATGATTTTATATCTTTCCAAAAATATTGAAAATTGAGTAAGATAAAAGACTTTAAAGTTTATTTTAGAGAAGAGTATTCATGATTGCCTGCAAACAAAAAATCCTCATAACTTTTCACTCATTGATCAAAATTGAATAAAACAAAGCTTTCTACATATATATAACTTTAGACAACCAATTTCAAATTTTTGTTTTTGAAAGTAGTGATTATGTCTACTCTGCCCGGACTACCCATCTACAAAAAAAGTGACATATTAAGCCATAACTTTAGACTCATATTTTTGAATGGCATGAAATTTAGTGCATATGAAAGATATTTCTCGTCCCCACCTTCTATTAAAATTTGGGCCAAAAATATGGAAATCTCTAGTCACACTTAATTGCCTAAAATTTCTTTGTAGCCAAAAAAGCATGATGGTCCTTTAGGGGTTAAAATGGTGGTATTCCACAAACTTGGTACTTTTACGTTTTGACATTGCATCTTGAAGACTTTAGAGTGAAAGAAGGAAATGACTGCAAAAATGACATATGGATTAATGGTGAATTTTATTAAAATAGCAGTATTAATCCGCCATTTGAGACATATTCCATGCCATTTTAATGGAATGTTGCACCATTTTAATGAAATTCACCGTAATCCCGCCATTTAAACGAAATTTTGCATGTCTAATGTAAGGGCAGAAATTTCAAACATCCGGAACTAAGGGGGTGCTAGTCTTTGCACGTGCTGTCCGATGTTTGAAATCTCTGCCCTTGTTTCTAAGTACTGGCAATTCCTCATCACTATATATATATGAACTCGCTCTCTGCCTTCTCATCTGCCTTCTCTTCCAGTTTCTTATGCAGGTGGTGGCGACTTCACTACCCTCCTTGAACTTACAGACTTCCATTTTGATCGAGTACTCAAAATCTTCAGTCTAACTTGCTAGCTAGTCTGTTTCCCTGTTTTGTGTTTACATCGATCTTGTGCATTTACGGCAATGTACTCCACCTGAATTGCAAAGCATTTTGTGCTCACAACAAGTTTTCTTTGTTTACATATGATATTGACTAGCTGATCGATCTGTGCATCGCCCTGAATAAATCTGCATGTTCGTAGAGTTTCTATATAATTATAAATTTTGCAATTGCCCACGGAAATTCATCGGCTACATATTGTAATTAATATGTGACTGATGCATATGTAACGCAGCTAGATCGATCGGTCAAGAAGAAGACGCAGAAATCGATCTTAGAGTCATGGCAGCCTTCGGAACCAAAGTGGTGGTCTTGATGATGATTCTCCCAAGTCTGCTGCTGCAGCTGCAGACTTCTTCAGTGGAGGCCGTGGACATCGTGGCTTACAACGAAAATGGGTGTTCGGGAACGGCTGGCGGCGGGTGCTACAGCATCGAGGCGGGCGTATGCTGCACAATGAATGGCGCGGCTGCAGTGGAAATCGTGAGTCTGTTGAGCGGGGAATCGGCCACTCTCTACACCGGAGGGGGATGCACAACGGAAGTAGCAAGCCTCAACGGGCCCAATGCTGGGGAGTGTTACTATAACGACGCCTTCTCTGGCGCTGTATGGGATTACAGCTCTTAAAATTAGTCACTTCGACTTGGAGCCAAGGCCGACTAGCTACAAAGGAGCGTGGCTACAGACGGCGTCCTATACAGTACTCCGTATATTGTATATCTAGAGTGAGTAGATAAGTCTGGGAAGGACCAGATTGGTATATATAGCCGTGCAGAGTTTCTTCTTCCTCCAGGAGATGTTTTATGTGTGATTCTCCTGGGTAGGTACTGATATGAAGTACCTAGTACCTGGTAACAAGGATAGAACTCCAAATAAGACAAAGCTTAATCCCATTGGCCACTGCAGTTGTCAATGACCAATTGACCATTGCAGGAGACAATATAATATACAAATATTGATTTCAAAATGTATGTTTTATTGAATTCATGTTAGAGTATTCAAATCTGTATGTTGTGACTATCAACTCGCTTGCCGGTTCTCAAACACTAGAGGAGAATTGAGGGCTTCAAGAGTCTGTTACGAGAGTCCGTTTCAAGGTTGTTCCTTGCAGTGTTCCATGTGTTGCCAATTATCGGGAACCAACCCAAAATGAGCTGAATTTTCAAATATTTGAAAAAATAAAAATAAAAATGATTTTTTTCCAAAATTTCTAAAAAGAACTGATGAACATAAAACCAAATTTTAAAGTATCATTCTTTTTCAATTTTTTTAAAAATAATATTATTTTTTAACGTGACAGTGTATGTGGCACGTCATTCTGTTGATGTGGTGAAATCCCACACCTTGGGAACTCAAAATAACTCGCAGCCTCTTCATGCACTCAAATCTCTTCTAATGGTGTAAGTTGATGAATGTTGAGTATTAACCCATGCAGGATCGAGGGGGGTTTTAAGGGAGACATCTATGTCTTTTGCGAATCTTCCTTTCTACCCCGTCACTCTCCTTGAAAGATAACTTCATTGGAGTTTGGAATGCTCGAAACACGTGTTGGTTGATTTTTTTCAATCAAGAATTTAGTTCCTCTGCCATTTCCTTTGTCACCCTGTATCCAAACTGTTGAGGGCATCTTCCAAGTGCACCAGCTCCCATATTGTCTTTTCTAATGGGGACTTTGTAATGGCTGATGAAAGGAGAAGGTTGATCGTAGGAGGACAATTCACTTTTCTTGTTTATGGCATTCCAAATTTGAAATGATAATCCCAACAGCCAAGCTGTTTTCAGAACAATTACATGGTTTACCCAATCATCAACATACGACTTTCTCAAGCTCCAAAATTCCTTTCAAAAAATTATTGATGAGGATTTTAGTAAAGGCTCTCAAGATAAGCCAGAAACTCAATATTTCAAACGAGCACAACTGAAACCTACAGTTCCTCCAGCTATTACAATCGCTAATGGTCTCATTAGTTTTCACCAGAAGTCATCATTCCCTGGTATGCCTTGTTATGGCTGCCACATACATGGAGTTGTCATCATCTAGACTGGAATCAGTACAGAGAATTGAACAAGCCAATTAGAAGAACACTACTGACATCTCTTTCATTCTTTTCGATACTTGGTGTTGGATTTTGACAACCTTATTAATTACCATAGTCCCTGGCCAGTTGCAGCTTCTATGTTACAGGCATTTGGACTCTTCAGTGCCACTAAAAATCTCAGTTCATCTCATAAACTTTGTTAACAACTTAGAATAGAATACCGAATATGACATCCAGCCAGAGTCAAAATTATGTGTCTCTATCATACTCTCTTGAGCATGATATTCTTCATAGACAAAATGTAGCAGAGTAATAATTTTTTCTTTCCTTGTCGATTCTTGATACAGGAGTTTGAGGCACTCATCCAACCATGGATAGTAGCATATTTCACTGGTGACTGGACTCAAGAATGTGAAACAGCTTTTCAGATTCTTGCAGCTCTTGCTCAAATTATCTTGATCCAATAGTTTTTCTTTTCTCTTTAGATCATAGGTTATTGGTTGGCCCACAAGGTTAATAGCATATATCTCCTTGATTTTGAAGTTGTCCCTTTATTGGACCATGACTCAGCTTACGTGGCTTTACTTTTTCGAGACATATATAGCATCTTCTGGCAAAGCAACTTCACCTGATATTTGGCTTCAAAGGATTGGTCACCTTCATGAAAATATGATTCATTCCATGGCCTCTTGTGGTTCAGTTCGAGGTCTTTCAACATCCAACATGTTCAAGTATTCACAGCTGACAGTGTCCTGGCTGACTGTGCTCTTGGAAAGAGCAGAAGAAAATCTTTCGCAGTTCAATTCATGAAGAGCGGACTCTGTTCAGGGATTATTGATGCTCAGTGATACTTGTGGTCCAATGTCTGAACCTTCCTATGGTGGTTCTCTCTATCCCATCTTGTCAAGGATGAGTATTCTTCATACATATTTGTTTTCCGTAGCCCTTTCCTGCTTCAAGGAGTTTTTTCATGAAGTCTTCAGGATTTCTCAATGCTCAATTCTCAGGATCAAATTTCCACGTTGAGAACAAACAATGGGGCTGAGTATATATACAGGGATAGAATTGAAACACTTCCTTGATGATGAGAATAATTGGTTATGAACTCACCTCAGCAAAACAATTTTGCAGAGAGAGATCATTGCACTATTCTGGAGATGGTTAGGAGTTGTGTATAGTTTCTCCTCATTTGGGGCAGAGGCAATTCACTATTCTGTACGGGACTGGATCACGATGACTTCAGAACCTTTTGCCGTATGAGCTATTTGTGGAGTTAAGCTGTCTGTTTCACATATGAGGATTTTGGGGTGTCTTGCATTCAAACTTATAGATGATTCTTGAGGAGCGAAGAAAATGTCATCTCAAGGTCTGAAATGGAATTTTCCTTGGATACTCCAACTCTGTCAAAAGGATATCGAGAATGGGACATTACCAGTGGACGCGTGGTGATTTCTCGGGACATTCTCTGTGATGAATCAGAGAAATTATTTTCTCAATGGAAACCACCTTCTACAACTTATATTTTTTAATGAAGGCAAGCCAAACGCGGTTATAATGTTCACCTCGGATGATACCACCTTCAGTCCCATTAACTTGTCTCCAGTTATTTCACATGTTGACTACTCATTCGTGAACGAGACCTGGATGTTACAGCCATTTCCCACTGGAAGAAAGGCCATTGGGTCTAAGTGGATTTAAAGTTACAAATCTAAACCAGACAGATTTTTGGATGGTTTCAAAACGCAATACTTGCTGCTAAGGGATGTTTCTCAAAAACCGGGCCTTGACTGTTCGTAGACTTTTAGTCCTGTGGTTGGGTATGAACTATCAATTGGCAATTTCGACTTGTGAGAATTATGATGAAATAGTTCAAATTGACATCACTGCAGCCTTTCTAGATGGGAAACTTGATGAGGAAATTTACATGATACAGCCTGAGGGTTATATTGGCAATATAAATCTTGATTTTGTATACAGACCTTTTTGATACAGCTTTGCTTCAACAAAATGTCCGCACATTATTAATTGTAAGAGCATCCCCTAGCCAGGCGCGGCAGAAAGGGGCGCCAAGTGGAGGTCTGGCGTGTGGCTCTGAAGTGTTTGGACTCAGTGTTGCCTCCTTGCCTCACGGCAGACACGCCAAGCAGGGGACGTAAGATAAAGGTAGATTATTTTCTTAAATATCTTATTAGTAGAATCTATAGTCAAATCATAGAGTACTAGTCTTAATGATCACCCCACAGTTGCACCAGAGACATTTTAATTTGCATCCAGGTACTATGATTGGAAGGGAAACTTCTTATATACACATGGGGTTGTAGGAGATAGGACAACCAATGTGGGATACGTCAATTAGAATTAGTAGGAGTTTCAACTACTCATAGTTAAATCAAAAGTTGGAATTGTGTTTGAAGTAAAATTTCAGATCTCATTTAGGCATATTAAAATAATTTTTTCTTTAAACTTGGAACTACTAAAATTTGATAAATCAAGTTAAATTTTATCTCCAAAAATTCATTTGAGATTTCGACATTCCAATCAAAAGTTATGCACAAAATTCAAAGAGGTTGTTTGAAAATGTAAAACAAAAAATCTCTTCCAAACCCTCTCTTAAATTTGTCCAACATTTTTTATTGGAATGTCGAAATCTCAAACAAATTTTTAGAGATAAAATTTAACTTGATTTATCAAATTTTAGTAGTTCAAAATTTAAAGAAAAAATTATTTTAATATGCCTAAATGAAGTCTGAAATTTTATTTCAAACACAATTCCAACTTCTAATTTAACTGAGTAGTTGAAACTTCTACTAATTCTAATTGACATATCCCACATTGGTTGTCCTATCTCCTACAACCCCATGTGTATATACCGAGATTCCCCTTTCTCAACATCTCACACTCAAATTGAATGACTTTCGTATTGTCGTTAAACGACTATGAGATCAATATGAATAAAGTTGACTTCAATTTGGGATTAGTTTTAAATGATACTGAGGCCATTCGAGGGCCAACTAGGGGATCGGTACCTCAAAGACCACGCCAAAAATGAATGCCAACCTCTTGGTGTGGCACATTGAAGCTACACAAATTGCCAGGGCCCTCTTCAGATTTTAGTGTTGCCAGTCAATTTTTCCCATTTGGCGTGCTTGGTGTAGGGAAGAAAATCAGCCCTGACACGCCATATGAGTGTTGAGCCTGTTCAGCGCGTTGGTGTGGGGATGCTCTTAGCATTCCTAATCACATAAAGACAATATTAAGGTAGGAGGCTCTTGAATTGTGTACTTAAGGGGAAATAAAACTTTGTGTGCAAATCAATGTTGAGGTATAGGACAAAAAAAATTTGGTGGAGAGAAAAGTGAAAGCAATGACTAGGGGATTTTTCCAAAAATTTCTGAGTGAAATAGAAATGAAAATGGTATTTCAAAGTGACATGTCCATAGGTCACTATTCTTACCCATTAGCTACAACAGTTACTAATCACAACAAGCCTTTGAACAAAACGATTGTGTCCAAAAACTAATTTATACAGAGCTTTGTATGTTCATGTCAATCATTAAATTGAGCACTTCCTATCCAAAAAGATAATCATTGCAATTCCTTCACAACATTTGTATTTAAGGCTAAATTAGTGAAGAATTTAATTACAAGCAAACTACTAGTAATCTATGGTCATCACAACAACAATTGTCACATCATCATAGTCCTTAAATGAAGCAAAAGCACTAACATTTATTGACTCAAAAAAGAATCATCCATTTCCAAGACCATACACACACTTTCTGGCCCTTTTATAGGGTTGATTGAAAATGCCCACCCCACCCCACCCCACCTACCCACCTAAATTCGAGCCTCCTCCCTTAACCCCTCACCGCCCTAGGTGACCAAAAGTATCTACAACAAATTTATTAGACTCTCCCCACGTGCAGCGCAGGGAGGAAATCATGGCGTCAAGTTTGCAATCTATTTCAGGACTATGTCTAGGACACGTCTTCACCATTTTCTAGGGTTTACCACGTACAATTTGAAATTTACAGCAACTTCATTCGTAGTAGGTCCCAAATCGGACATGGCGGTTTCAGGAAAGTGATCGGCATTTTCCGATGTCAAACCGTTGGCTTTAGATGTTGCCGCACAAGGAAGGCAATACTCCATTGAACTCCACTCCTGCAATTTCGATCACAATGGAGACGAAGATTGGTTGCATAGTGTTGTCGTCCTTCATAGTTTTCTATTGCAGTTGTTGCAATTGGTGATTCAGTGGCGTATTAGTGATTGCAGGACATCGTTTTGAAGCATTGATTCTCTATTTGGAAGTTCCGCTGCGTATACAGACTCGCAGCTTTTTACATGTAGGTGTGACTCTATGTCACAATTTTGGACACTTTCTGAGTTTTATTCATTGTGAATTTTGGTGTTGTCTATGAGTCTAGCGCTTCCCCTATGGTGTATAGAAACCGTCACAGGTAACTGCTGGTGCTACTTGGGCGTCCAGTCACAAGAGCGCGCTAAACCGGTTACCAAGGTGACTCTCAACCATTTCAGAGCTTCTTGTAAATTGCCTCACAATCATGTTTATGCGAGTTTTGTTCTAAAATTTTGGGAAGTTACCCATCCAGTCTTGGCCATGAGATGCACCAATTTTCAAGTTGTTTGGATAAGTAATCCACTTGCTACAGCCACCGAACCACTCAACACTGTCAAAAAACGCCGCAATTTTTCATTTTTAGCTGCGAATTCGACCCTAATACTGGAGAATCTAACCAACCGATTTTGGATTGAGAAGATGCTCTCTCCTCAACAGCAAGGATACTTTCAATCCATGTAGTTACTTCGTAGCAATTCGACTCCTTCCTCTTGCATCTATGTGTTTTTCATGTCTCTCCTGAAAAGCACGCATGATAGTGCATCTGAGTGTGGGCGGTGAGGGATTAAGTACCTTATTACTGGTTAGTGCCTCGCAATCCACAAGCAATGCAAGGTTCAGAACTGAATAACTTCAATTCCATAAATGGTGAATACTTGCTCTAGCAGTACCCTTGCTAGGAATGATAATGTGTCTAAGAACATCTCCAATGGTGCATTCTAAAATGAGCACGCCAAAGCTCTTTTGGAATGTGTCAATCTGAAAATAGGCCTTGGTTATTTACTGTGTCCCCACCAATACACATCAAAGCTCCAAATCCCAAGGCTGAAGTTATGATAGTTTGACAATCTACTTCAATTTTGGATTAAAATTTGTTTGAGGGAGTCCAATTTTAGGAATGCAACTTATTGTCAGGTCACTCTCCCTCAAAAACAACAACAAATCCTACCCTTTCTGCCAGTACCGTGGCACAAGTCAAATTAGTCTACCACTGCAAATTGAAGTGTCTAGATTGATTTTTCAAAGGGCTTGGGTTGAAAAACAACAAAGGCTACAACTGGTGGGACAATTCTAAGCTTTCGGGCATGCCAAATCATTTGAAGGGGTAGTTTGGCGTGCCCTGGTGGAGATGCTCTAACAAATTACCTGTCAACTCCAGCATCTGAAATCCATGCCAGCTTCCAAACAAAACAAAGAAGGGATGAACACTAGACACCAAGTAACTTACACAACAAAACCTTAACCCTTGAACGCCGGGCTGGTGACTGTGGAAACCAGGCATTTTAGAATTGTGTCACATCATCCACTTTTAAAAAATAAAAAATACTCATTGGGAATCAAACTACTATAGAAGATCTTCCCTTTCCACCCCTAATTCCGAGGATGAATAGTTGCAACTCTATCCTACAGAGGAGAATTCCTTGATGTTCATCGGACAAAAAACATCCGCCGCGTCGTTTAGGGGTTAATTCAATCAACAAAATCAGAAAATGAAAAAGTTACATTTGATCAATAACATAAGTAATCAGGAAGTCAAAACACTAATTTAGCAGTCAAGTAACTATATACTATACAAGGTGAGGGCCACATTTGCATAGCCTTACAATTAATGATGTATGCAAACATGAATGTTGTTAACCACCTGATTTGTACACCTTCAATTAGGAGCATATCCTAATTTTATTTTTTGGGGAAAGGAAGGTGACCATTTAAAGAAAAAAAGGAGGAAATACAACTAGTCCAGTTCCTTTGGACAATTCACCCTAGGAGGGAAGCTGAGGGATAATTGCCACCTAGGGTGGTGAAGGCTACCTAAACAAAAAACCCTATTTTGGCACCAAGTGTTGAGAAACTCTTAGCAGATCAAGTTTTGTCTATCATTGTGGCAATTGCTTAAAAAGGGAAGGAAGTGATTCCTATGGGCCATGCCCGCAAGGATCGTGTCGCCCCAAGCGAGGGAACAGATTTGGGTAATGCAAATCTCCTCCCTTTCAAAAATCAATTTGTTGCTGGCAAACCACAATCTCCAAAGGATGGTTGATATGAGGGTGTCATTTGCAATGTTGAACCAGTGGGGGGAGTGCCCGTAGTTGCCAGCTTAATCAAAGGAACCAGGTGAGATACCTGTAATCACTTCCTTCCATGATGGGAGACCATACTGGGCAAGGACAATGTGGATATCTTTGAAGTGATTCCACACTTTCCTCGCAATCTTGCAAGAATATAGGACGTGTTCCATGGTCTCTTTGATGTTGAGCTAACAAGATTGGTAGAAAGGCGAGAAGCCCATCACTTAACTCTAACTTGTTGTGGGAAGACCACTAGAGTTAATAAACCACATGAAGTGTTGAAGTTTTGCCAGGCGACGCATGTCCTAGATTGTCTGGATCGTTTGCTTCGTCTCTTGTTTGGTGAATTTGAAGAAGTCGAGTTTGTTGTGTAATCTGGATTGTGTGGCTTTCCTCTTGAGGCTGAATGAGTAGCCAAGGCGGGTGGAGTAACAGAAGAATTCTTGTTGTTGTCATGTTTTTGTTTGCCAATGCTACTCTCTTGGGTCCATCTCCAAATTCTATACCATTCCCAACAACCAAACAATCCCTTAGAATTCTTGGTCGGGGTTGATTCTTGTGTTATGAAGGTCACCTCCTCCTGTGATAACTCGGGCCCTCCTTAACCCCTAAATGCCCAAGGCACCAAAATTTGGTGTTTGCAAAACTTTGGAGTTAAATAAAATCTAACCAATTTGCTATTTTTAGTAGTTTGTATGTTTAGGAAGTTCTCTTTGAAGTCTAATTTTAGCATCAAAAAGCTAATTTTGAAAATGAAGGATATTGATTTTTCTATTCAAGATTTTGTGCAAGGGTACCCATTGCAATCTTGACTTTCCGTAGTGTTGAGGGCTCTTGGAAATGAGCCTCAAATACACTAGATCTTGGAGAAATAATTACATTCGAAATTCATTTAAAAAAAGTGTAGAGTAGATTTTGAGAAGCCATAAATTGATTGGGGTTATGCATGTTAGGCCCTCTAACCTCATATTTTTGGGTCACCAACTTTTTAGCTTTGACTTGTAAAAAGAGGATTAAAAGGCTTCACATCACTTTTGAAGTTTTAACACCCTCATAGTCAAACATTATAATCTTTCACTCCATATGTGATATTGTTGTGTTTTCTTTTCCTAAATGATCTCTACCATGTCTAGTTTGAATTTGTACAATTACAATTCAAAAAAATTGATACAACCTATCAAAATGTCGGCATTTTCTTCAATTGAGAGCAAATTCCAAAAAACTCAAAATAGGCCTTGGGCATTTAGGGGTTAGGTCTTTTTCCGTAAGATTGTAGGGGTCTTCTTCTTCTTGGTTCTTGTAAAAATCCAAGTGGGAGTGGTGGAAGTACATACTTGTATGTCGACCATTCATTTGGTATAAGATAGGATGTTGTTGAGGAGGATACTCTATGACCCATTCAAACGTTTTGTAAGGAGGAGATTGGGTCATGGACCAAGTGGCCAGGATTGCGTTCCTAATTTCTTCCATTCTGGCTTGTGTGAAGCTGCAGCCAAGGATTGGATGCAACTCAGTTTCTTCCTTCTACTTCCTATTGGTGGAGTCCCATAGATTTCATATTTTGGTGATGTGCCTTCTCATCCATGTACAATCGTATGCGTATAGGGTATCTCCTATCCTGCCGTTGTGATTGCCAAGAAGCTCATCATTCTAGAAGATGTTGGAGCATATCTTAATTTGTTTACTTAGTTTTTGATAACCTATACTAGATATAATGACTCTAATGTAGGTGTTGTTGTGAACTAAGTTTTTTGTGATGATTTGGATACAAGGCAAATTGGTTGATTGCTTCTCTCTTTCTATCATATTATCATTACAAATGTGACTTATTTTTCTAAAAGGAGCTTCATGAAGGTCATACTTTCCTTCCCTAATTGACTACTCCAAACTTGTCTTGTAAATTGTTTCCCATTGGCAATGAGTTGCCTCCTCAATACCATTTAGCAACAATTCAAGAGATTGATGAATCCACAATTTCATTAGCAAAAGTAATGCTTGGATGGGAGATTGCCAATTTGGCAAATGGCTATGTTTATAGGCATGGAGATGAATTCTACACAAGGTGATTTGCTAAACCATAGTTTTAATGGGAATATATTATCCATTTGGAAGTAATTTCCTTATCAAATTTTGCCCTTGACTTGCTCCTTCACTATAGTTAGAATTATAAATGCTCGAGTTTTAGCTCATGTATTAGTTTGACTAACTCTTATCAATATTATTGTAGATTGGAGAAGTGAAGTTATGTAGACTACAAGCTAGCAAGATTGCATGGTTAAACACTTCTTGAAGTAGAAAGATTTAGTTGTTATGGTTGATTGGGCAATTAGGGACAAATAGAAATATTCATTTGGCATTGGAAATTCTATGCCTAAACACAATTTGGTATTTCAAAGTTTATCTCTAAATCTCCCTACTGACACTTAAATCTTGCAATTGACATTTGAATTGTGTGCACCGCTTGGTACAATGAGTAATGACTGGAGGCCATCAATTTTGTCACAATGGCCTTTTCCGGGTACACTTGACTTGTTCTCTAGGGTTGTATCTCACCACCCAATAATACGGATTTACTCCATAGTATACGAACAACTTATTTTAGAACCACCCTACACTTCCCAATTTATCATATTCAACATTTTTTTTCACATGGTGTTTTGACATTTGGAAAATGTACTTAAGTACAATATGTATGATAGGAAATTTTTTTGCCTTCAATATAGTCTATCTTTATGGACCTAAAGCCTATTGTATTCTCCTTTCATAAAAAATATGGTGAAGTAGATGGTGATTCTCTCCAAATCCGCAGGCATTAAAGGGTTAAGTTAAGTGGGACCAATCACTCTCATATTCGAATTCCTTATCACCACCAGTTAGAACCTTGCTTGTGTTCCACAAGCAGTGCAAAGGTTCAAAATTGAATACAAAAATGATGAATCCTTGGCTCCAGCTATCATTCCTGTGCTTCATGCTTTGTTTAACTTAATTTACTAGAATTTTCCCTTTTTGCAGATGAACCCACAATTTCCCTAATTAAAAGTCCCTTGTCTCAAAATTAGGAAAACAGTCTGAGAACTGCCCAAACAAAAGCAGACCTCCTTTGGGAAATTGGGTGGTGAATCAATTTTGGTCCATTTTTTTGGCAAATTGTGACCATACAATCTGATTACAGACTACTGCTCTGTAGACATTCCAAAAATTCATCCCCACCCAAGCACTGAATGCAGGATGGGATCCATGTGTGCAAAGGGAATATGATAATTGTTTTGGTACTTGCTCGGACAGAAAAAAGGCTGGTTTGGGGTCCCTGAACCTCCCACCCTTCAAATGAAAGCAAGGTAACGTTTGCTCAATTCAAATTCACATAAGTTACTTTCTGTAGTCATGATGAAGTGTGCAAATTATGAGAGCAAATGTGATGATCAGAGCAGTCATGCTCTAATATTTCATTTTCCTGCACAGTGGGAAAAAAATTCAACAACTATTCACAATGCAGGTTCACTCGATATCCAATTATCCACTACGATTGTTTACCTCAAGTGTCAAATTAGTATTTCCAAACATTACGAGGACTCTGTTTGTTCAAGGCCTTTAACCCCTAAATGCCCAAGGCTTGTTTGGAGCTTCTTGAAATTTGCTCTAAATTGAACAAAAAGTAAACATTTTTATAAGTTGTACCAATTTCTTTTGAATTGTAACTGTACAAATTCAAACTAGAAATGTTAGAGATCACATAGGAAAAGAAAACATAACAATATCACTTATAGATTGAAAGATTATAATGTTTGATCATAAGGGTGTAAAAACTATGAAAATTTTTCAATTCACTTTTTGCATGTCAACTCTAAAAATTTGGTCACTAAAAAAATATGAGGTGATAGGACCTAGCATGAACAACCCCAATCAATTTACGGTTTTTCAAAATCTATTCTACAATATTTTAAAATGAATTTCTAATGTGATTTTGCCTCCAAGATCTAGTGTATTTGAGGCTCATTTTCAAGAGCCTACAACACTATGGGAAGTCAAGATTGCACTAGGTATCCTTGCACAAAATCTTCAATAGAAAAATCATAATCCTTTATTTTTAAAATCAACTTTTTGATCCTAAAACTAGACTTCAAAAAGAATTCTCCAAAAATATAAACTACTAATGATAGCAATTTGGTTGGATTTTACTTAACTTCAAAGTTTTCCAAACACCACATTTGGGTGCCTTGGGCATTAAGGGGTTAAGAGTTAACCATATCCTTAACCCATGTGCATCAGAGGGGACATTTTTTGGACTCTGAAAAAATAGGATTTGTGGAATATCAAGTTAATCAAGTATTATAAGCTCGAAATCTGCATGGTGGATTCTCTTATAAATTTTAGATTCATACTCACCAGTAAGTTGGCTTCAAATCTCAACCATGAAACTTTCAGTAACTTAGTAGTTCTCAAATTATCTTGGATTTTCTAGATCCATCAAAAAAAGCTCCTCATTTATGTTGTTCTCTCTGTGACACTCAGGGGTTAAAGAGGTTGGAATTTTATATACTAGCGTATTTGAGGGATATTTATCAAGGCCACCTCACACAAAGTAATCTTTAAACGACATTTCATGTCTAGGATTCATCAAACTTCATTAGATTTCTACAAGAAAACATACATTTTGAAATTTTTGATATTTTTCACATGTAGTAATATATGCTTTAAATTTCCTCTCATTCTTTTCATAATTAAAAACATCAAATTCAATTTAATATGATTTTTTAAAGAAATTTTTGTGTAAAAATCCTAGTAATCACAAAAATACTTAAAATAGTATAAATTTCTTAACAAAGATGGAAATATTAGTGACAAACATCATGGTATAAATTGATGTACTCTTTGACCTCACACCAAGAGAAATTTGTTACAAAAAGTTCAAAGTGGTGTATTTTGAGCTTTCAAGATGCTATCTTCAAAGTGTCAGAAAAATTATGATTTCAACCATTTTGAAAAAATATTCAAATGGAGTAAAAGGTAGATTGCTGGAGCTACATTTTCTTAGTTAAACTTAAAAACATTCAAAATCAAGAACTATGTGAAAATTCAGATTTTGACTTTCAAAATGCCCATGGGCTTGCAATGTCTTTTAAGGGTTAAATAAGTTTCCCACCAGAATGAAATGGGTTTTTGAGCCATCATGGTTTTTGCAAGTGTGAGCTGGTACGTAGATTGTGTAACACACTGATGTTGTAAGAACATGGTTTTCTTGAAGGCCCGGAACACATTCAACAAGTCGTCCCTGTGAATCGCTCCCGCAACTGATCCAAGAATAATTATGAATCTTCATGTGAATATCTCCGACGGCTGCTGCAAAACAAACCTTATCACTCTTTAGCTATTGAAGCTCTGCATCCTTTTTTAGTTAATAGATGCTAAGTATTGCATTGGCAAAGTATTGTTCATGTTTGGTTCAACCGCCACATATATATAATCACGTGCATTATTTTAATATTTTATGTTTACCTCCTGTTTTGTTTGTACATCTTGATCTTTGGAGAGAGTAGCAAATCAACTCAAATTACAAAGGGGGTGAATAGGCAAAAGGGGCAGTTGCCGCATCTGCATGTTGCTCTCGGCCATTCCTTTCAGCTGACAAACAGCACCAGGAGAAGCAGTACAGCTTGCAAGTTCCACGTCAGTCCGGTGCCATCAGCAAATATTGAGAAAAGCTACGAGACTGATACGATTCTGAAGTAAATAAAGGAAGAATGCGGAAGGAGGAAAAGCACGTACACTTCTCTCATTTGCTTCGGAGCATATGTTCCATTGGCTTCTGTAATGGCATCTGATGGAGTCTCCGCATATTGTTTTTCTCTGGCCAAATATCAAAAACAAAACACAAGACCTCAAATCGTCGTCTGGTCCTAATGAATAAATAGATCTTAGCACCCTGCAGCTGCAACCATAAACAATTCTCGTCCATACAAATTACAGAAAATGCAAAACCCCAGAAAGTAAGCACATGCGCGTCTCTGCAAGTAACAGAATACCAGTGACTCCCATCCCACACACACCGGTTTCGGTAAAGCAATGCACAGAACTTGCAGCACCACCCTCAAAATAATTTAACGGCAGAACCGAAGAAGGCATGATAGAAAAGATCTTAGCAGCTCGTCCTGGAGCTTCAACATGCTGGCAAAAAAGAATGCATGCACTGATGATGAAACAAGAATCACAATGAAGGATACTTGATGATGACTGATACACCTAAACACCAACACATGATCTATTTGTCAGAACAAAGTTTCCCTCATCAACAGTTCGTTATCGCATAGGCCTTTCCTCACAGAATCTTAACCAATCTCTATTAAATCATGGAGAACAACCATAATAGCCTGCTCCGCATATATATTGAAAAAACAAGCTCGCACGAAGACAGAGAAATAACTCCAACCAGGTTTAGGTTAGAGGGGATGAAGAGTATGCTTTTCTTACGTCCCACGACAAGATCCGAAGAACTTGCACTCGCACTAACTAACATCCAGATCTGCAACACCACCTCATTAGAGAAAGTTTGGACTCTCCAGATGGCTGCTAAGGAGAGCCGAAGAGGACCCTAGATTGCATTTATTTTGTCTGCTCATAAATTTTTCCCCTCTTATCGCTCATTGGTGGTACATCCGCATTTGTCAGAGCATTTACTGAAAATATCAATACTTAAATATAGACTAGCTTCAAACTATTTGACAGTTAAACTAAGGCATCGTGCAAGTACCCTCATCTAACGCACCTGAATAGAAAATGATGTTATATTCTTTGTCAATCCCGATATTCACACAAGGTGAATCTTTTTTTGTTAGAGATTCTGCACTTTTAGTAGCTCACTAGGGCTCTTTCATATAGACTGGTTTGTCAAACTCTGGCAGCCCTCCTAAGAGTTCAAACTTTCTCTAATGCTTTCTTAGCAAATGGTAACCGACGATCAAACCAATGATCGAATAGGAAAACCAAACCACGTAACCAACCAAACAGTGCTTGAAGAGACTAGGCTACACTTCTCGCAACCATCTCTCGCCTCACCTGGCCCAAGAACATGGAACCAAACGCAAGTGCGACAACAAGCCCTCCACCTTTCCGGTCACACACCGGTGTCGTCAGTGCCACAGGCGACGTGAAGATCAAACACTCCACACTTAATAACGTCCCATTCAATAACAGAAACCCTCACAGAAACCCTGCCTGAATTAATGAATTCCAAGAAAAACAGGAAACCTCTCTGCACCACACCGCACTTCACAAAAATAGAGCTCCACTGGGCGACGAACAAGACATACCCTGCTTAATATATTGTGCTCGATATATCCAACTGAAAAGCTTCGGTGGCAATCACACAGTCGGTACATGGGGAACTGGACGCAACTACACAGCAATTCAACACAAAAACCTTCAATTCCACCGTCAGAATCGAATCAAAACGTTGACAGGCTCATATGCTTGAGAATGATTTATATCAAATCAAAGCAAAGAACAAAGTGTAGGTTTAGAATAGCAAAGCCTGGGCATACAAGAGGAGAGAAGAAACATTGGAGGGTGATTGTAAGAAACACCTGTCAATTTTATTCCGTTTTCAATAGTATTCATGATTTTTTTCAAGAGTACTTTAAAATTAGAAAATTAATTTTTTAATTTAAAAAAAATATGAATAATCTATACACCTTTAAGACAAAGGTAACCACCAAAGAAAATGCATAAAAAAAGTCTCTAAGTATTATAACTAGAAAATTGCCAAATCTCAAGAAAATAGATATTTTGATATTTAAATTAATTAAAAATAAGAAAAATAAGAAAATATACAAAATAAAAATTGGCCATTTGTAACAACTTTATGGAGATGGTCATTCACCAAAAGAACCACCAAAGTAATATTTTATATGTTTCAAAATGCAAGCAAAAAGAAGCTTACTTTGTAGACTTCTACACTACATAAAATTAATTGTTTTTAAAATTTCTTTGACCATTAGCTATAAGTCTACTAGAAGACCATTTCCTCAAAATTTCAGCTCAAAATTTGTTTAATTGAGTTCTAAATAGTACTTAAAACCTCCAAATTGACAAGTGTGATATTGAATTGGGCTTTGTTTTTGGATAGTAAATTATTTTCGAAAATTACAAAAAATCAAGCAAGGTCTATAATAATTACGAGTACCTTCCCTATCAATCTTGAGTTATTTGGAGTCAAATCACAGAAATTATGGCCAAAAATCTAATCAATGTGCAATGTGTGACACAAAATAGAACAACTGTGTCTTGCAATCACCCTAGAATTGAGTGGGCCAAAAGTCTAGGTTCAAGAATGTAATGCTTGCGTGATCAAACGATTCGTATATAAGATGAACCCTAAAGTCCAGTGAAATTCAGCTCATAGGTCACATCCGACAACGAAAGAGGGCTCGCGACAGAGCAAATGTACACCACAAAAAGTGGCTTCAGCTGGAATGTTCCATGCGACAGGTCTAGTGATTTATAAAAACCACTCGCTCGGCCATAAACATCGAAGTGAATTGTCCTCCGACGATCAGACTTTTCCATTCATCAGCCATAACAAATGCCCATTACAAAATACAATATGGGAGCTGGCGCACTTGGAAGGCGCCCTCAACAGCTTGGATACAGGGTGACAATGGAAATGGCAGAGGAACTAAATTCTTGTTTGTAAAACACCAACCAACACCTGTTTCCAGCATTCCAATCTCCAACGTAGTTACCTTTCAGGGAGAGCGACAAGGGAGGAATGGCAGGGTCGCAGAAGACCTGGATGACCGGGGCTTGCAGACCTTGGCCCACCATGAGAACACGAAGAGTCGGCCAGGTTTGGAAGAACCGCGTGAGCACTGTCTGGCAGAACGCGAGAACAGGTAACCAGGCTAGCCTCGCAAACCCTCTACAGTCATCGAACGGACACCCCTGCTGCAGACTCCAACCCAGCCAAACCTTTAGAAGCATTTGATGATCGTGCGAGTGCAAGCAGGACCCTCCTCCTCCCATCCTGTCTCTTTCTCTTGTTTGTCCAGTTGCAAGTGTTGTTGTCCATACTTGCTAGGGATCTGCTATCAAGTCTTTCGCCAGATCTCCATGTAGGAGCGAGGAGCTCCAATAGAACTTACAATCATGTGTCAGCGGGTCGTTATTCCATCTCGAGGTCTGCACTCCGGACGTGGTTGCACTCTTTCCGGTTAGCATCTTTTTCTTCAGTGCGCTTCTGCGCTCCTGCGCTCTCAGTTCAGATCTGCTGAAGAGTCGGTATCCTAGAGACGGCCACCCCTTGTGCAGAGACCGAGCCAAGTACCGTAAGTCGCCCTTCTTCGTTCCACTTGTCTCTGAAGCATTTCATGATTGCATCTGTGTGTGACTTGCTAGCGCTGAAGTCTTCGTTGTCTTCCGGGCACAGAATCCAATTTTCTGGGTTTGAGCGAGATGGACGCAACCTCCTCTTCCCGTTTCTACACTGCCAAGGCAGAGGAGTCTCCGTCCACCGTAGTTGACGTCGTTGCAGAATTGGATCCCGCGACGATGGTGGGGACGGAGGGGGCGCCTACTTCTGGGAGGACGGAATACTATTCCGCACGCTGCGAGGCGATGATGCGCAGCAGAGGCCAATTTTCTGACGCCGTTGAGCTGGAGATCGAGTTTTCGAAGGCGCACTGGAGCGAAGTGGTCCGCCTTGAGGTTGCGCCGCAGTCAGCCGAGGAAGAAGAACTGAATCGAGAAAACTGGGAACTGTATCAGCAATTGGTGGAAGAGTATTATTTGTTGTTTAGGCATAAAATACGCCAGAATAGTTTGGGTCGCATGATTGCGAAGGGTGGTCAAGCGGAAATCTATGAAGTTGTAGGCTCCCCTCATTTTTTGATGAAGGTGTTTGAGAGAGGAACATCGCTACTGGATTTGCGGCGATCGTGGCCCCTGCCGGTTCTCACGGACCATGTTCGCCAATGCATTTTACGTGCGGGTATGCTGGAGGATGCCAGGTTTTTCTTTTTGATGCAGAGATGTTGGGGTGATTTGCGGAAGTTGATTGACCAAGCGATGCTGGAGAAGAATGTGGATGGTATCCAGGGTCCGCCATTTCCCTACAATGGATGGAAAGAGGCCAATGGATGGAACTTCCATCCTCTAGACTTCATGTTAGGGATTGCACGACACATGCAGCACATACATAAGAAAGGCATTTCTCATAGGGATCTAAAAGCTTCTAATATTCTTCTCCCTATTAATATTAGTAATATTTATCCTTTTTTAAGTTTTTGGATTATTGTAGCTGATTTTGAATGTTCCATTGGAGTTCTGGGAACTGGGTTTTGGAGAGCACCAGAGGTTTTTTTAGCACAAGAAAAAAAGGAAACTATATCAAATGAGCAATGGAAGAAAGCTGATGTGTATAGTTATGGAATGACTTGTTTTGAGATAGTGACGGGACGAATTCCATTTGATGGGGAGCTTGAAAACACTAAAGTTGATCGTCAACTTGTAATTAAGGGTAAGAGACCACAATTGCCAAGTAACTTGAATGGCGCAGTGAAAGACTTGATCACCAAATGTTGGGCACCAAATCCAAGTTTGAGACCTACATTTTCTGAGATTGTAGATATGGTAGAGACAATTTCCAAGAGACAAATCGAATTTAGGTATTTGCTATTTCTTAATATAGGTCAATTTATATTGATTTCTTGAATATTCATCTTTTGGATTTGTGGATTTTTTAGAAGTTCTTATGTTTTAGTGTAATTGCATAGATTTTGTTGAATTAAAAAGTATTTGATTTGATCTTTTTTTTGAATCATTGTTAAATATTTGTTTTATTTTTTAACTTTGTTTCTAATAATCTATAGTAGATGTAATGTCTCCAATCTAATTGTTGTTGTAGAGTCCTTTTTTGTGACAATCTAGATACAAGGAAAATTGGTTGATTGCTTCTCTCTTTATATAGTGTATTATGTTTTTAGTATAAATTGATTGCTTCTCTCTTTATATAGTGTATTATGTTTTTAGTATAAATGTCTCTTTTTTTTCTTTTTGAAATGGAGCTTTATAAAGGACATGCTTTCTCTCCCTAATTGATTGTTGCAAACTTGTATTGTAGATTGTTTGGCATTAGCGATGAATTGCCTCCACAATATTGTTTGGCAACGGTTCAAGAGGTTCATGAATATACACTTGCATTAGCAAAAGCAATGCCTCAAAGGGAAATTGCCAATTTGGCCAATGGCACTGTTGATGGATTTCAATATGGATTGAATATAAGGTGACATGCTAAACCTTGCTTTTGATGATGAGTCATTACCAATTTTGAAGTGATTGGAATATTGAATTTTGTTATTGATGTTTTTCCCATTAAAATAGTTAGAAATGTGTATCTTTGAGTTATAGCTCATATATTTATTTGACTAATTCTTAACAAAATTATTTCAGATTGGAAAAGCAAAGTGATGTAGGCCACAAGCTAGCAAGATTACATCATTAGATACATCTTCTTGATGAAGTAGGAGATTTAGTTGTATTGGATGTTGTAGTAGTATAAAGAATTTTCATTTTTCTATGAATTCAACTACATAGTATTCATATATGATGTATTAGGAGTAGAGAAGGTGATCTAGGCCAAAACAATTTAACACTTGACCTCATGATTAATGAAGGTGAGTAGAGGAATTGATTTTGATCATTCCTTTGGATATTGGTGGTTTGCAAATTAATGTTTGTATTTCTCTCCATGCTCACATTTAGCCACACATTTCCACATTGGTTGTGAATGCAAGATTCTTATGTTTAATGGAACTTTTATCATTCATTTTTTAGGAACTTCCTTACACTTGTTGAATTTAATGGCACAAGACTCTAATTTGCAACATTGTTATCTTGGAGTCAATTATAGCTTTGCTAGTAGTTTGATTTGATGCTTTCATGATTGACAAAATTTATGCTCATCTTCTTTGTTAGTTGAGAAAAATTCTTAGTAACCCCCAAAGGTTTTTGACTCTATGTTGTCACCCAAAGTGCTCTAAAATTGTCATTTCTAGTAGAAGTACCAAATTTTAGAAAAATTGATTTTGGATACATGTAACTCTATGATCTTGTAGTATGTTTGTTCGAGAAGATGCAAATTTTTTTTAGAGATATCCACCAAGTAGATTGCAAGATATCAGCATTTGAATTGATAAAAATCCTTTTGAGGATCTTGCAAAACCCAGATAGTTGCACTTCACAAGGTCACATTTGTATGAAAAAGTGTCCAATATGGTGGTGTTACCTAAGATTCAATCGTTCTTCAAGGCAAATTGGTTGCATGCTTGAAAAATTTCAGATCATTTGGAATTGTACAATATAACATATCAAGAAAAAAATAGCAACATTGTATGTTTTCTCACCTAAAGAAGACTATTTTAAGGTTGTTCCTTGTCTATAAATCAACCTATGTTGTGCAAAATATTTAAAATATAAAAAATTAATAAATAATTTAAAGATTTTTTTAAATTAATGAATATTAATGAAAAATTAATTAAAAAATATTATTTGATGTAGCCAAACTTTGGCCACATCAGACTACTAATGTGGGGCAGTTCACTAAGTTCCCCATAGTTTGTGAACTTGAGGGAACTCACAACCTTGTTTAGCACCTCAACTTCATCTAATTGTAGAAAGTAGTAGAAAATGATTCAAATTACTAAATTGTTAAGAGTTTAGTTATGGAATTGAAAATTGAAAATCCAAATGGTTGTAATGTTGTAATAAACAATCTACATCCTAGGATTTTATTTTATTTCCCAAAATACTGAAAATTGAGTTAAATAAAGGACTTCAAAGTTTATTATTAGAGTAGAGAATGCAGAATTACCCACAAACTAAAATTCCTCACAATTTTCTTTCCATTAATCAAAATGGAACGATTCAAAGATTTCCATGTATATATAAATCTAAGCAACCAATTTCAAACATTTATTTATTTTAAAACTGATTTTTTAAGAATTTTTTGAACTACTTGGATTGCCCGTTGTTCAATGAAAACAATATATTAAACAATAACTTTTTAATCATGTATCGAAAAGTTACAAAAATTGTCATGCCTTAAAGCTACTCCTTGGGCACATGTTATGTGAAAATTTCAAAGAAAAAAAAAAAAAAATTCCATTTATAGTGAGTTGCCCAAAATTGCTATATTCACAAAAAATGTAGTTTGATGCTTTAGGGGTTAAGTAACCTTTGAACATGAAACTGCCATCATAGTTTAAAATGTGAACAATCAATAAAACTGTCACTTTTTCAAACACTTGTTTGAAGTTGAGGTCATATGTGTGAATATTTGAAGATAGAATGTAGAGACTAAAGTAACCAAATTTTCGAACCAACCATTAAAGAGAAATATATTGACAAAAATGGTCCTTTGAATGGATTTACTTTCACTTATTGAAAAAGAAATGTGAGGTGAGTCACCCTAGAGTGGACAATTCATCATGTAAATATTACTCATGATCCAATTCCAAATTGGATAAAATCTACTACCAATAATGTGTGAATTCAAAAAATGTCCAAAGTCTTGATGGCCAATACAAGTTGGAGACTAACAAGAAGCCTACACATTTGTCAACGAATGGTAGGAGGCTTGATGAATGTTTCCAAAGTTATACAATTTTTGTGGTATGAAATTGAAGGTTTAGTTTAAAAATCACCATCATTTATGAACACACCTTTGAAAATATCAATTAATTTGTTTTAGGTCCTATTTCACTTGCTTTTATTATAGAGTTTTCACAAATACACCAAAATCATACCAAGATTCCAAGATGCAAGGATGAATCCTACTAGTGTGTGTATAACACTATTGTACCCAAGTTGCACTATTTAGAATTAGAGTATATGAGGAGATGAGGATTATACTAATTTCCATAAATAAGTGGATTTGATGGTAGTTTATTTTTATTGCTAATTAATAAATATTTGCATCAACACACTCCTAAATGCACTCAAGCTCTTGTGTTTGACTAACTAATCAAATGCAAATTTTACATCACCAGTTAGAACCTAATGTTCCACAAGGGGTACTAGATTTAGAAACTATAAGGTAGGAGGTGGGTGATTGCAAGAAACACATGTCCTATTTTGCATCACACATTGCATATTGATATGATTTTTGGCCATAATGTTTGCGTTTTGACTCCAAATGACTTAAAATTTGTAGGGGAGGTACTCATGACTATTATACACCTTGACTAATTTTTTCGTAATTTTCAAAAATCATATACTATCCAAAAATAGAGCCCGATTCAATGTCACACTTGCCAATTTGGAGGTTTTTAGTACTATTTAGAACCCATATAAAGGAATTTGGAGCTGCAATTTTGAAGAGATGGTCTTCTAGTAGACTTATAGCTAATGGCCGAAGGAATTTTTAAAATAAGTAATTTGATGTGGTGTGGAAGTCTACAAAGTGAGCTTCTTTTTGCTTGCATTTTGAAACATATAAAATATTATTTTGGTGGTTCTTTTGGTGAATGGCCATCTCCATAGAGTTGTTACAAATGGCCAGTTTTTATTTTCTGTATTTTTTTAATTTTACTATTTCTCCCTAATTAAAACATCAAGGTATGTATTTTCTTAAGATTTGGTACTTTTCTAGTTCTCCTACTTAGAGAATTTTTCTATGCAATTCCTTCCATGGGTACCTTCATCTTAAAGGTATATACATTATTCATATTTTTTTAAATTTAAAAAAAATAGTTTTCTAATTTTAAAGTACTCCCGAAAAAATCATGAGTACTATTGATGACGCAACAAATATGATAGGTGTTTCTTGCAATCACCTAGATCCCTAAACCAGCCATGTTCTAAATGCATTTCCTATCGAGGACTAATAGTCATGTTCCTTGAAATATCTATTACTATCATTGATGAATTTGGCAAGGTTTAAAGGGATGGTTCATGGACCTCCTACTTGACAGCACGAAATAGCAGAACAGGATAGCGAGAAATTCCATTCTTGCACTAGTTTCTCAAAACAATGTGTGTTGGAATGGAAAACTAAATTTCGAGTGGGAACTCATTGATTTGATGTCAGTTCATTCTCACTACTAAGCTTAGTAAAAAAATTATTGCATCAACACACAACATCTTCACATTCCCCCAAACAGCAGAGACTCAAGAGTAAGAGTAAATGGGACCAATCAGATTCCAATTCCATAACGTATCTCCAAGTAGAACCTGGTTTTGTGTTCCACAAGCAGTGCAAGCTCCAGAGCTGAATAACTTAAGTGAGTTCCACAAATGCTGAATCCTTGGCTCCTGCTACCCTTCCTGTGATTTGTGCTTTGTCTAACTCCTAATTTTCTAGAATTTTCCCTTGGAGATGAACCAAAAATTTCCCTAAAGTCCTGTCACTTTTTTTTTTTTAAACAAATGGAAATCCATTGCAAAACCACTTAATAACAAAACAGTCAAGCCAAAGGCTGGACAAGTGAAAAAGAGAGAGAGCCAGAGGAAAAGGCACCAAACCAGAACCTAATAGAGACAGACAGGGGGCCCCTGTCTGGGCCAGTTAATCGTGTCACCAATCCTACGCGCAATCACAGGTGACAAAGTCCAAATACTATCAAATTTCCTCCGAATTGTAGCCGCGTGTTGTGGTCTTCGCTTGGCTCCTTGGTGAGCCTTGAGTAACGCAGCACGACCAGAATCGAGGAGGGCATCCTACAGGGCTTGGTGAAGGCTGGCCATCGTCCATAGTCCGCGTTCAAACACTTGATGATTCCGCTCGGTCCAGATGAGCCAGAGTGAAGCCCCTCTCAGGATGTTCCAGATGGCCCTGTGGCTAAGCAATTTCCGAGGTACTGTGGTGCCAAAGACGCATTGAGTAAAATCGAACCTTGGATCCGGACCCATTACAGGGTGTTCACCATTGACATGCTGGATTATCGATTGGGCATATCGCCAAATTCCTTGGGCTCTGGGGCAGATGTAGAATCTATGCATGGGAGTTTCCTCAGCTTCTGATGCGCAACATGCACATCTTGTGCCGGTCCCTGGTGCTATGCGTGCCCTCCAGGAGTTAACGGCTACTGCATTGCGCCAGACCGACCACATAAATGTCCCTTCTTTCTGGGAGCAAACCAAATCCCAGACTACTCGCCAAGCAGATGTAAACAAGGCTGGTAAGTGGCCCGACCATTTTGAAGGAATGGTCCGTTTGGGCACCTGCTTTTGTGTAAGTACCAATCTGCCTGTGGTAGAGGAATATTGCATAAGTGGGACCCCATTGTCCCACCGCCACCTCGCAGGATCAAAAGACAAGGATTTAATACTGCCGGCAAAGAGGAGTAAGTGTGGACGATTCCTTCCGCGTTTGACTTGTACGACGCGTACCCTGTGCAAAAAAACTCTGTAGATCACGTCTGTATTGGAGGTCGGTATTATCGATAACTCCCTTGAGCTGGGTCCGACTGTTGCTCTCTGTGATCGACCTGAGATGGATATCTCCTGTACCTGGGACTGAATTAGATTTGGAATCATGGTATTTGCTTTCCAAATGATATCGGGGAGAGAAGCATCTTTGTGCGAGAAAATCCCAACCCAGTCATTGATGTCGACCCGAGTACTTTGGTCCTTAAGTAGTTGCAACCAATGGGGCGGAAACCGTGATATTAACTGTAGCCATCTGTGTTGATCCATCTCGTTGAGGGAAAAAGTAGAGGATAAGATTTCCCATGGCTTGAAGGTTTGAGTGTGTGCGTCCTATATGTCTCCAATTGTACCCATGCCACTTCTTGCAAGTTCTCGGTCCCGTGCCAGAAAACAATTGAAATTAGCGCCTATGAAGTGCGTGGACCAACACAAACTGGTGTTAAGAACTTCATCAGCATTTGTTGGGGGAATGGCTTCAATATGTTTAACGGCAAGACGACGCCATACGGAAGTGATCCTATTCCAAACCTTGGAACCTCGAGTTACTGAAAGTTTATGTGTCATAAGCCAAGCTGAAGAAGGGAACCGATAACCTGTTTTGTGATGTGGTTTCAACTGGTTAATCCTACATCTAAGGAGTGTTTTAAGCCCGGATATGCCTGGTTCAATAGCATAAATCACCCATTTACCAAGGAGAGCTGTGAGGGAAATTTCAGGATCCAATAATTTCAACCCACCTGTAAGTTTTGGTAGGCAGCAATCATCCCAGTAGTCCCGTGTTCGGCACGTGTGTTCTGTACCGCTCCATAGATAATTTTGAAGATTGCCTTGTATGGAGCGAATGACTTGTATGGAGCCGCTCCATATAGTGATGAAGTAATACAATGAAGACAGGAAAATTGCATTTACCACTATCGTTCTGCCCACCAAGGATAATCTTTGTGTTGTCCAGTACTTGAGCTTGCGAGTAATTTTCTGTTGTAGAAACTGATCGACGTCCACCTTATCTGGAGAGACTCCGGAACGGGCTCCTGGTAGTTTGGAAAGCGAGCCTGTAGGTGCCCAACTAAGGTTGAACTGTGATACCCAATCAGGACATGGTAGCTTTGAAAACCATTACCCAATACTCTTAAACTGATTGATTGCAAGACCTGAAGCCTTACCAAATTGTTCCAAAAGTTGTATTGTTTGACGAAGGTATTCTTCTCTGCTCAGTATAGAAAATCCAGTATCGTCAGCATATTGGGTGATCAATTGTTGGTCGGTGGTATGTGGAAGTTGGATGCCATGAATACGTCCCGCTGCTTGCTCCGCTTTTGCAGCCATGTTTAGTGCTTCCCCGACCATCAAGAACAAATATGGTGCAAGAGGGCATCCCTGTCTAACTCCTCTTTGAATGGGAAAGCTCTTGGTTACTCTGCCATTGATTAACACTGACAGAGGCAGAGGTGTCTTGAAGGAACATCTGTACTATCTGTATGAACGATGCCAGTAAGCCAAGCTTGTGCATAACCTGAAATAGAAGATCCCATGATACCACATCATAAGCTTTTGCAAAATCCAATTTGAGGAAAATGAGATCCTGGTTTGATTCTCGGGCCCATTCCACCGTTTCATGTTGGAGGAGAAAAAGTCCTGTCACTTCCGTGTCTCCAAATAAGGAAAATAGTCTCAGAACTGCCTAAACAGACCTCCTTTGGGAAAATGGGTAGAGAATCAATTTTCATCCATTTTAGGCAAATTGTAACTGTATAATCTGATTATATACTAACCCTGAAAAGGCAATTGAAAACTAATGAACTCCTCAAAATGTTTGGAAACACTAATTTGACAAGGTAAACAACCATATTGGATATTGACCGGCAGTATGAACAGTTCTGCCACTGTCTGTATATTGGTTGTATGTGTAAAAGACGGTATAATGAAGTCAGGCATGTGAGGTTTGAGAATAGTATTTGAAAACCACCAAATACGCAAGTTCCTGAGGCTTGAGGTCCTTGGAAGACATTGATAAGAGCAGCTGCTACAGTTGCATCTGAAGGGAATGTATTGATTGGGTACTCCTCGTGATTTTCTTATTTGCTCAAGATTTTGTCAGCTCATGGATGCATCAAGTGTTCTTAACCCCTAAAGCTCTTCTCTTTTAAATCAAAAAACGATTTTTGGTTGTTTGGGGCATCTGAAGTGAACTAACTAATGGTGAATTGGTGACTAATTTCCTTCCAAAAAAAATTGAAAGCAGCCAATCAATGGATCTTGTTTAGAAATATAATCTTTACAATGATCCCATTTACCATTTGATAGTTACAATGCCATTTAGTTTGGGTCCCCAATTGGAGAGGGGTGGGGTGGGCAGGGCAGGGCTCTGCAGAGAGTAGACGTGTTGCCCAAATGTGTGCTCATATCCAGGCCGGAGCCCTAAATGACCAAAAGGATAGGAATTAGAGATTTTCTTTTCTTTTCATTAAAAAATTTACCCACTTGTAGAAGAGGCTCATGCAATATTCTTGACTGTTTTGATTATGGAAGAAATAAATTTCCAAAAAGGTATGGATGATGCAAGGCAGTCTTTGTTGTTGATTTCTTTCACCTTTGTGAAGGAAAATAAAAAGTAAGAGCATGACTGTTCTGATCATCACATTGCTCTCATAATTTCCACACTTCATCATGCGGACAGAAAGTATTTGTGAATTTGAATTGAGCATACCTTACTTTCATTTGAAGGGCTGGAGGTGCAGGGACCCCAAACCAGTCTTTCTTTTTGTCCAAGCAGGCACCAAAACAATTATCATATCAACTTTGCACATGCATTTCAGTGCTTGGGTGGGGATGGATTTTTGGAATGTCTACAGAGCATTAAGATAGTCTATAATCTGATTAATATACAGTTACAATTTGCCCAACTAATGGACAAAAAAGTGATTCACAACCCATTTCCCGAAGGAGGTCTGTTATGGCAGTTCTGAGACTATTTTCCTTATTTGAAGACGAGGGACTTTAGGGAAATTTTTGGTTCATCTGTAAGGAGGGAAAATTCTGGTAAATTAACCCCTAAAGGTTTTTGACTATGTTTTCACCAAAAACGCTCCCAAATTGTCATTTCTAGTACAAGAACCAAATTTTAGAAAAAAAATAAATTTTGGACACATGTAACCGTAGGATCTTGTAGTAAGCTTGTTTGAGAACATGTGGAAAAAATTTCATAAATTTCCACCTTGTAGATTGCAAGATATTAGCATTTGAATTGACAAAAATCCTTTTTTTGTCCCTGTGAAAAACTGGGCAGCTGCTCTTCACAAGGTCATATTTGTCTGAAAAAATGTCCAAAATGAATGTGTCTCTTTTTATTCTTCCTTCAAGGCAAATTATCTACATGCTTGAAAATTTTCAACTCATTTGGAATTGTACAACATATAGGAAAAAAATAGTAAGTAGAAAGAAGTAGATAATGATTGAAAATACTAAATTGTTAAGAATTTTGTTATGGATTTGAAAAATGACAATTCCAATGTTTGTAATGTTGTAGTAAACAATCTACATCCTATGATTTTATTTTTTTCAAAAAATATTGAAAATTGAGTAAAATGAAGGACTTCAAAGTTTATTTTAGAGTAGAGAATCCATAACTGCCCACAAACTAAAACTCCTAATAACTTTCACCTCATTGATCAAAATGGAATGATTCAAAGCTTACCACATATATAGAAATCTAGAAAATCAATTTCAAATTTCAAATTTTGAAAAAAGTGATTTTTTTCTGATTTGTCCGAGCTACCTGAGTTGGGAAAGAAATTACATATCATGCAATAACTTTTTAACCCTGTAGCCAAAAGTTATGGAAATTGTTGGGCCTTTAAGCTACTCCTCGACCACATGTTGTGTCAAAATTTCAAAGAAAAAAATGGAAAATTCCGCTCATAGTGAGCTGCCCAAAATATCTATAATGCCAAAAAACTATGTTTGGGACTTTAGGGGTTAAGAGTTAGACAAATCACAAATCACAGGAAGGATAGCTGGAGCCAAAGATTCAGCATTTGTGGAACTCAATGAAGTTATTCAATTCTAGACCTTGTACTTGCGTACACTTAGGTATTCAAAAATTCAATAGGAAAGTGACTAATTTCTAATCATCAAGTCTTGGTTTCCAACCATTTTCTAACCATCAATGTCATGACCATGTGCTTGGTTTTGAGAGCCAAAGTAATCTTTTAATGAACACTTTTGGAAGACTCTATGCGTTGGGGATGGGTTCATATCAACTTTTGACTACTAAGATTCATAGTAATTTCAATTCAAGGCAAAAAATTACCAAAAAATTGTGTAATCCCTATGATTCCTATCTTTCTACTAGTAGAATATTTATAATGCCTTATGTTGCTCCATATCATGCAAATAATGCTTAAGTGGTTGGTAATGGGTGGTTCTACCATAGTAGTGAGATTGAACTAATAGCAAATCAATGAGTTCTCAATCAAAATTTAATTTTCCATCTCAACACACATTGTTTTGAGAATTGGAACAAGAATTGAGTTTTTCGCTATTATGTTATGTTATTTCCTACTGTTAAGTAGGAGGTCCAAAAATAGTCCCTTTAAAGCTTGTTGAACTCATCAATGATAGTCATAGATATTTCAAGGGATATGTCACTAATTCCTAGATAGGAGACACATTTAGAACCTAGTTGGTTTATGGGCCTCTTACTTTATAGTTTCTAAACCTAGTACCCCTTGTGGAACATTAGGTTCTAATAAGTGATGTAAATTTTTTTTCCTATTGGTTAGTCAAACACAAGAGCTTGGGTGCGCTTACAAGTGTGTTGATGCCAATATATTTATAAATTAGCAATGAAGATAAACTACCATTAAATCAACTTGTTTGTGGAAATTAGTATAATTCTCATCTATTCGTTTGTGCTAATTCTAAATAGTGCAACTTTTGTAGACTAATGTTACATGTACTATTAGAATTCATCCTTGCATCTTTGAATGATATTGGTGTATTTGTGAGAACTCTATATTAATCCCTAAGTAGGTCAACATCTATATTTTAGATGATGCACAAAAGCAAATCAATGAATAATATTAGTAGTAAGGTACGTTCATCCCTTGTTCTTTCTAGAGATAGGTAGAGCAATTTTGCACTATGAAGAGAGAAACCCTCCCCAAAAAACAATGTTAGTATTTTTTTGATGAATGGAAAAGTCAAGACTTGCCAAGAACTATTGAAATTTCTATTGCCCAAGCATGAGAGCTAAGACTTTCAAGGGAATACATAATTTTTTTGGCTCCTGAGCTACAAATGTTTTGGCCACTTTTGCACACATATTGATGTCACAACACTTGGGAAATTCCAAGACCATGTCCTATAAAAGTCAAGAGTTTTCACATGAAAACTAAGTGTAGGTGGGAAGGCAAACCAAAATAATACTTGGTACTTAGTAGAAAGAAAGCATCCATAAACAATTAAAGATCATATAGCTACATTCTTGTTGTTGCATTTCTAATCAACATAGGTAGTTTTATAAGCCTTTTGCTAACAAGTATTAGTACAAAGTTGACATTAGCTTTGTTGTTTGATGAGCAATGGGTAGCATTCAACTTCGCAGGTGGTCATTGTTTGGGGTAGGATGCATGTCCTTTACATTTTTCTAGGTTGGTCATGTTGACAACGAAGCGCTAAACTACCAAAAGAAGCCTCTTTTGTTCAATTCTATCTAAGTAGTAGTAATTGCAAGGTCTCTGTTGTCAAGTTCAATTTTAAAATTTTGGCTGTTTGTCTTTTGTTTTGAAAAGGACTAGCATATTTCATTATATGGCTAAGGGGATAGAAACAATAGGCAAATAGTCACTTCATATGTAAGGTGAAACAACCCATTGTGGTCAAAATTAGGAGTTCATACTCATGCCATGGCTGAAATTTTTCATTTTTTTTCCACATAAAGACAAGTGTGAGAAATAGTGAGAGCATTTGAAATTATATTTTTTTTGACAAAGTATGAATTTGCTATGAATTTTTGAAGTGCTCAACCCATCATGGCCCATAAGAGTCTATAGACTACCCCAGAACCAACAAAATTTGTATTCATCATGCTCATCTTACACACCTAAAGTAGTCACAATAATTTCTAACATGGAAGGCCTAAAGAAGTCACTTCCTACAATGAAATTACACTAAAAAGTTAGAAGTTCCTAATGCAGTCACTAATCACTCCATTGATGTTAGGTAAGACATTGATTGTGCTCCAAATCTCATTTACTAATAAAACCCATGATGGGGTTTGAAAAAACCTACAATGGGGTGACTTCCTAGGTGTCCACTATGGGTCATTTGACCACAATGGGCTGTTTTACCTTACTATGGGCTTACCAGTGGACTAATTGTCATGAACTTTTGATGACCCATGTGAATCACATGACTAATTTTCTTAGGATTGGTTGCAGGCGGTCCGTCTTTGTCTTTCAGATATATACTTAGACAAATTGTCATTTCCCCCGTACTTAAGGGATGTTCCCACTTGGGCTTAGAGGGGTGATGATACAGTAGTAAATGAGAAGTACAAGGGAAGTCATTCCCACCTGCGGATGTTGGCAACCACCGAACCTAGGTGGCGCATGAGTTGGCAAGGCGATAAGAGCAATACTATAGGCATTTAGTGAGGCAAAGTTGGAGGCCCACCACAAGGGAAGTAGCCGTCACTTGGAACTTCCAAATCTTCACAAAAGCTAGATTCTAGAGTTCCGCAGGCGCTCTTAATTACATGGTGGGTTGGGTGTGCCATTAAACAAAGAGCGGTACTGGTAGCTTATTGGCAGTCACAACAATAGACGCCAGTGGACAACAATTTACTGCCGCCTTAAACAGGGCTTCTGAGCCTCTGAAGAGCAGATTTCGACATTGTGGAAGACGGTGTGCTTTTCTCGCAGCAGGTTAATGAAGTTGCTGGATTTGTCAATTTAGCATAGTAGATTTTGTCAGTGTCTATGACAATCATGAATTTTTATTTGCTTCTCTGTGTTCTGTGGAAGAGACTTTCACTGCATTTGTAAGACATATCTATTGTATGTAAATGTAACTGCCAACTTGTTCTGTGTGACAGAAGTGAAATTCGGAAAGCATCTCGTAGCACAGGTCAAAGCCACGAACATGGAGAATCGACGTCAAACGGTAGAATCTGGAGGCCCTCGGTGTCCCACTCCTATTCATGCCTACGGTGAGTGACATTATCACAGTTGTACTTGTATTCATTAAAAACGTCATCCTGTCTTTAGGAAGCATACAACATAGGAAAATTAATGTGCACTGAGGCAAACAAGAAAATGATGCTTCAAGGAGAAGAACAATCTTGAAATGCAGTGTCCACATATAGCATATGTCAAAATGAAGTCCATGACTACGTACACATTGTAGCAAAACACTGCACATCATAGTGTATTATGTCCAACACGATGTAGAGGTAGCTAACTTTTTTCATTACCTTCAGCATAGTGCTTGTGAGGAATTTCAGCCTTGCTATATATACCATTCCTCACTACAGTCTTAGAAAATGAAAGCCACTGGACTTCTACTCCTTTGACTTCTTATACAATGCTCCCTTCAATTCTGCTGTCATTGAATACAAGAATGTCGTTAGCATGACACAAGACATTACATGTAGTCACCCTCTTCCTCACTGCATAGCAACTATCAATCAAAATCCCAAATTGTGCAATAAGACATGGACAAGCTATGAACGTTGTAGGAAGACTTCTTGCCTCGTTTTGCACTTCCATCGTACTGCAATTCGAGCACAACCTGTTGAAGTAAACATTGCTTGTTGAGTGCAGGGGTGCCTGATGGCAATCGCCGAAGCCCTGCGTCACCAAATGTCATTGCAATGCCTATAGCGGCTGTAGGCGTTGCTCAGACAGTAACACCACCTCCATCTATAGCAGGACCTAGTCATGCTAAACGCCCTTGAAAAGATCGTGGACCCAATTGGCTACCGCAAGAAGTCATCATCCTCATCCAAGCAAAGCGAGACTTGCATTTCCAGGAAGCTAGAGTTGTGGATGGCCAAGATTTAATGATAACTGATAGTAGAAAGTGGTTGCACGTCTCTAATGTTGTCATGAGTGCAGGCGTTTCACCTTGTCATCGTGATGGAGCTGCCTACAAAACAAAATGGAACCAGCTGGTGCCTGACTACAAGCGCATTGTAGACTACTTGGGACGAAGTGGCCAAAACGTCGTTGACTACTGGGAGTTGAGCGGGGCACAGCGCAAGTCAGAAGGACTACTTGGGCACTTCCTTCATGAGTTCTTTGAAGCAATCGACCACTGGTACAGAACACGACCTCAGATTCAACTGCCACATGTTCGAGATCTCTTATCGCCAACTGATTCCAATTTCCAAAGAATTCCGCAACAACAAGAAGGACATGACGATGTGGAGAGCGACATACAGACAGACGACCCTCTAGAGGTTCCTCAACAACTTGAGCACGTAGTGCAACTGTCCACGGACGACAGTTCACAGTCCTTGTCACCACTTCGGAGTAGCAGCAATGCAAGTTGACGCACCTCTGTACACACCCGAAGCAGCCCACTGGTCGGGACTCCTTTCGCTCTTGTCCCCCTTGGAGTGACGCCTCAAGTTCTGAGCTCTTTCGACAACCTAGAAAGCGGTCTACAGAGGCGGCCAGGTAACACAGGGATTCGGTGGAAGAACTTTTCAGGGCACACTATCATTGCTGATGCCACGAAAGCAACTAGAGCTATAATGGCTTCTCAAATGAAAGATATAGCTGACGCATCGCTCCAGGTTGAGTGTTCAAAGATTGAAGTTCAAGTCCGACTTTTCACCAAGCAGATGGCCTATCAGAAGGAAAGAGATCTCAGACTACATGACACAGCAAAGCTAGCACAGGAAAATGCACGGCTTGTTGTATTAAAACAAAATGAGATGGTTCATTGTCTAACAGAGCTCACTGCAGTTTTAGGAAGAGGCCTCACTACTAGTAGCCCGACCGCAGTTCAAGCAATGCAGCCCCCAATTCAAGCTGTCCACCGATCTCAGGGAGTGATGCACATGCCAGGTGACAGAGGCACTCACACAAGCAACATGCGTACAACTAGTGACGGAGCAAGCAATATGAGCACCAGTCCAGCGGCAGTGGCCAACGGAAACGACACAGAGCCTAGGACGACGTCCTCTACTCCTTACTACGAAAATGGAACTATACAGTAAAAAAAGGTGGCACCGTTGATGCAGTGCTTCGTTATGTATGCTTCAAGACTCCTGTACAGACTTTTCCTGCAGAGGAAGAAGTAGAAGGCATTAGTTGGTCGCAGTAGTGGCATTTTGTGTAGCAATAGTACTTTTCCTACAACATTTCCTACTTGTGTGCTTCCCTACATTTGTAAATAAAAACTATTGTTTTAAAGGATCGATGTCTGCTGATGAGCACAGAACACAGCCTTCCGACTTGGCAAGGCATACCCTCAATCCCTTGCAAATGAAAGTTCAGTAGGGCTTACCTTGAACTCCGCCGAAGCTAGATAGTCCTCTGCCTTGTGGTGAGATACACTCCTAGAGCTGAGCGCTTCTCGCTCCCTATCTGCGTAGCCATGTCTTCGAAGATGTCACCACCAACATCCTCTACTTGAACGTCATCTTCAACTAAATCTGTAGCGAGTCCTTCATTGCGGAGGATGAGAAGCAAGTCCTCTACCTCATCATGTGATTGACGAAGCAGAAGGTTGTGTAGAATTGTACAGCAGACAATGACGTCAGGGAGAAATGTCAAGTTCAGATCACTTTTGTCTAGCAATTCCCAATAAGAATGTTTCAAAATGCCGAATGCATTCTCGACAACGCTTCGAGCTCGTCATAGTTTTTTGTTAAACAATCTCTCTGACAGTGATAACTCATCCTCTGATCGATGGGGAACCATCAACCATGGTAACAGAGGATAACCGAGATCACCTATCAAATATGGCAAGTGTCCATCCATGGAGTAAGCTGGATCCATTAGATTCTCATGAGTGGCTTGATAATGCAGAGAGGATCGTCTCAGCATGCGGCTGTCGTTGGTTGATCCAGGCATTCCGACATACAAATCAAGAAACCTCTTCTCACTGTCTACGACTGCCTGGCAGTTCACGCTGTATCCACCGGATTTAAAATAATAGTAATCAGGGGCACCAACTTGAGGCTTAGAAATGGACACTTGCATTCCATCTATGGCTCCCACTATGGCTAGTAGAGAGCACAAGTTCATGAATTTGGACTGTGTATCCCGTAGTCTTTGTCCCATAGTCCACGCAATTTCATGTCTGAAAGTGTCATTGATGGCATAAACTACCTCACGCAGCACTTTGCAAACAGTACTTCGCCCAATGGCAAACATTTCACTACAGATCGTCAAGTTAGCTCCATGTGTCAACTTAAACAAGGTACATGCAACACGCACTACAACGGGCATAGCCAAACGGTATTTCATATTTTTTTTTTGAACATGGGGTTTCAGCAATTTAGCCAAGTTGAAAACTGCACCCTTAGTCATGCGGAACATTGCGATCCACCACTTGTTATCGTACTGCTCAACAAGAAAACGAGAGAACCAGGTAGTTGATCGAGGTTTTACCCAGAATCTAACTTCATCGGAGAAGTCTGACGATGACAAGCACAATCTATAGTTGTATAATGTATTCGTCATCAAAGAGAAATTGTCTAATACTAGTGCCTCTGATGTCGACAACATAGTCTCAGTTGGGTCTTCGAAGTAGTCGTCTGACTCCAGCAATGCTGGAAAATCTAGCGTCTGCTGGGCATCCATGACCAATGCTAGTAGCCAAGAATTGAATGTTACAACATTCCAAGAGTTGTTGAATTGCTCCATCGTTCCTTGCCACCTCTCCGACGCGTGAACTTGTAGACCTACAGCACAGAAAAAGCAGAACCCTAATTTTAGGAAACAAGTAACAGAGCGAACAATGTCTACAAAAGCACTCCCAAAGCACAAAGACTCCAAATCGGTGGCCCAGCGTCATTAAACTACTGCGTAGGAGTTGAGCTGAGTCATGCACAACAAAAAAGAGGCAATCCCGTGCCATCAGTAATTTCGTTGTTCTGCTCTAGGACTCTACACAAAAGAAGCACTTCACACTCCTCTCCAGAAGCGGCAAACCAATTCGCCATCGCTATCTTCTAAAGCCTAAGCTGTTGTCCAAAAACAATTTAACAATAACTGAACCTCAACAACAGGGAAGCGGAAGTCAAAGAGTACCTGAGGAAGAAATCCTGCGTTCGATGCCGTCTGAAGACAGCTCCAGGAAGAGGACGAACGACAGAGCCGATGAGAGAAAGCGGCATACGAACAACGAGAATGTCGCAACGCCTACGAAACCCTCACTCCGGCGACGGAGTCGAATCACCAAACTCTGCAGCTATAGTAGCATAGAAGAAATCGATCTGCAGCCAAAGACATGGACACCTTGCCTACTCTAGCACATCGCAAAATGGCTAGAACCTCCCAGGCAGTCATGGGAACCCACCAAGACAAGCGAAGTTATTAACGCAACAGGTGGGAACGGTCTGCAAATCTCTTTCAGCATGTGTGAAGGATTTCAATAAACCACCTTGCTAGTGGGAACGCACTGTGCACTTCCAAGTAACTAATTCCACGAATGTCAGCCTTGCGGCCTGCCCTCGTGTGAACACAACTTCTGGCTTTTCTCTGAGCGCTCTTTGAAAAAAGGATGCGTTCCTAGATACAACCAAGTGGGAACATCCCTTTACTTGGTTTTCTTTCAGTGATAGATTGTGTGTCTCATTCTTGTATCATGAATTCCTTCAATTGATAAATTTAGTTTTTGACATATTGTTGTGCTAATTTGTGTGTGTATTCCGTTGTTAATTAGGATGTTCAATTAAATACAACAATTGGATTTGTAGTGTGTTGTGTTGTTTAATCAATTGTTTGTAGAAGATTCTAAGGTGTTGAAGTCTGGTGGTTGTAGGTGTAGCTGTGACAAATCATATTATGAAATTGTGCAAAATTGTGATGATAAATAATTTGTCTTAGATTCATTTGCTGTGGTGTTAATGGGTTACAATGAGTGAATGTTTCATAGTTTTGGGTTGTAGTTATAATTAAGTATATGGACAAATTGTCCATAGTATAATCCTATGTATGCTCAGATAATATAAATAGTTGAAGTCCAAAAGAATTTATATACTTTGAGACATGAAGTTATTTGTCCATTTGGTGTCTGGAGTTTAGTAAGGTAAAATAGCTCATTATGGTCAAATGACCCATAGTGGACACCTAGGAAGTCACCCCATTGTAGGTTTTTTCAAACCCCATCATGGGTTTTATTAGTAAATGAGATTTGGAGCACAATCAATGTCTTACCTGACATCAATGGAGTGATTAGTGACTGCATTAGGAACTTCTAACTTTTTAGTGTAATTTCATTGTAGGAGGTGACTTCTTTAGACCTTCCATGTTAGAAATTATTGTAACTGCTTTAGGTGTGTAAGATGAGCAAGATGAATACAGATTTTGTTGGTTCTGGGGTAGTCTATAGACTCTTATGGGCCATGATGGGCTGAGCACTTCAAAAATTCATAGCAAATTCATACTTTGTCAAAAAAATATAATTTCAAATGCTCTCACTATTTCTCACACTTGTCTTTGTGTGGAAAAAAAATGAAAAAAATTTCAGCCATGGCATGAGTATGAACTCCTAATTTTGACCGCAATGGGCTGTTTTACCTTACATATGGTTGTGGAGAATCATTGACAAATTGTCAAAAATGGAGTTGCTGAACCTAGCATTTTGGAGGCTGATTAGGGCCATTGGGTGATTAAGACGAATAGTCAGAAAGGTCTAATGAATAGAGAAGTAAAAGATAAGTAACTTGTTAAGATGAATCTACAATTGAATAAATTATAGTTATAATATTAATTTCTTTCTTGTGACAATGAATATACTTTGGAGACATATATGTATGTGACAATGAACTCAATCATTTTGTTTGTTATGAATTAGACAAATTGTCATTAATTTCCAAGTATATGTAAATTCAATCTATGAAATATAAAATTAGGCTTCATTGTGAATAGAAGACTCTAGCTATTAAATTGATAGATTATTAGATAAAAATAATATATAGTCAGAATTATAAGGACTGTATAGATATCAATGACAAATTATCAAATTAATTTGGAATTACTAGTAGGCAAGTCATATTGAATTTATATTAGAAATTAATTCATTGCCTTGACAAATTTGGCATTATGGACTCTAGAACTTAGTGAGAAATTTAATTTGACTAATTGTCAAATGAGTATTAGAGAATTAAGTGGATAGAATATTTTGAAACCTTAGCGATATTAATTTGTAGTCTAATCAAATGGTGTACTAAAATGAGAGATATATGTGGAACTTAATTAGACTATTTGTCAATTCACAGCGTGCTAAATTGTGAAGTTGATTACTTTATATTTGAAACAATTATTATAAAATGGGATTTAGAATGAAATTTTGTTAATTGACAGATTGACAAATTATTGTGTGATTGACTTCTGAGAAGAATTGGAATAAGTACAGGTAATCTGAGGTAGAAGGAATAATTTGAGTTTATGTGTATAATGATTAATTGTTGTGAATTTTGCAAAGTAAAATAAAATTACAAAGAATTGCGTACACATCATGCCCTTGCATTTAGATAGAGACAAAGTGTCACCGAACTGGGACAGATTTGATTGAGCATCCTAATTAGTAATTAGGTTAGTTAAGTAGAGACTATGACAAATAGTCATGGTAAAAAATATCACTAGTAATTAAGAAAATACATCTATTTATTATATATTTATGCATTAGGTCTAGCACATATTGCATTGATGAATTGTGGTCTATCATGATGAATTGTCAATTAGACCTATAGCACACTAGGTAGGATTGGGACCGCACTTCATATGTCCATAGCATCAATAATGGACAGCCTACCAAATCTTTGCCTAGGAATAAGAGTGAAAACCAAATTATTATTGTTATCCTTGTGTTTGTGTGATATTTGAGTAAAATTTTCATTCTCTTATAGAATACAAGTGACTTTAGTCACATGATGTTAGACTATTTGACTATTCCCTGGATTTAGAACCCCTATACTTAGTCCTGGGGTTTTGTAAGAGAGACAAAACATAGACTATAGTCTCCATCATGCAAAGGAATCACAACTTATATGGATTGTTACTTCCTTCTTGTTCAAGATATGAAGGTCTATAGTTTGCATAATTTTTTGTATTTTTTTGAGCTTCGCTTTGCCATGGAATTCGAGTTTCATGAAGATGGAAGACCTTGCCCATTCTAGTCAACACCCCTTTCTTACTAGTCAAACCTCATAATGTTTGCATCTACGAAGCAATTTAGTCTACTCGTTTTCTAGATCCACTATAGTAACGCCAGAAGTGAAGATTATATGGTTACTTTGTATCTCGTACAACTCATGCACTGAAGCCACAGCCTTGAAGATTGTAATGTTTCTACTATACTTCCATGCTTCTCCACTACTTCATCCACTCAAGGGTTAAAAAAAATGAAATAGGAACAAAAATCAACTGCTTCATATTTTTAAAGGAGTGTGTTGAAGAATGCTGGTGATTTTCAATCTAAACCTTCAATCTCATGCCACAAATATTGTATAGCTTTATAATCATTCATCAAGCCTCCTACCATTCATTGACAAATGTAATGACTCCTTGGTAGTCTCTAACTTGTATTGTCACCAAGATTTTGGACATTTCTTGAAGTCACACATTATTCGTAGTAGATTTGACCCAATTTGGAATTGGGTGATGAGTGATATTTAGATGATGAATTGTTCACTTCTAGGGTGACTCATCCAACATTATTTTTCCATGAGTGAAAGCAAATCCATTCAAAGGGCCGAGCCATGTATGTCAATACTGATACTTCTCTTTGATGGTTGGGTAGAAAATTTTTACTTTGGTCTTTACATTCTATCTTCAAATGTTCAAACACATATGACCTCGAATTCTAACAAGTGTTTGAAAAACTGACATTTTTATTGATTGTTCAAATTTTACAATATGATTGTAATTTCACGTTGCTCAAAAGTTGCGTAACCCCTAAAGCACCAAATTGCGTTTTTTGGCAACATAGCAATTTTGGGGAACTCACTACAAATGGAATTTTTTTTTTCTTTGGAAGTTTTCATCACTTTTGACTACATCATTAGAAAGTTATTGTATGGTATGTAATTTTCATTGTTTGGTGGGAAGCCAGGGGGCTCAAAAAAATTCTTAAATAATCTTTTTCTTAAGAAATCAAAAATTGAAATTGACTTTCTAGATTTTTATATATGTGGAAAGCTTTGAATCATTCCATTTTGATTAATGAGATGAAAGTTATGAGGAGTTTTAGTTTTTTGGCAATTGTGGATTCTCTACTCTAAAATAAACTTTGAAGTCCTTTAAAAACTCAATTTCCCATATGTTTTGGAAAAAGATAAAATCATAGGATGTAGATTGTTTAATACAACATTACAACCATTGGAATTTGTATTTTTCAATTCCATAACTAAATTCTCAACAATTGAATATTTGGAATTACTCTCTAATTTTTTCTATTTTACTATCTTTTTCCTATGTCTTGTACCATTACAAATGATCTGAATATTTTCAAGCATGTGGCCAACATGCCTTGAAGAAGAAATCTAAAGAAGAACCACCATTTGGGACATTTTTTCATACAAATGTGACCTTGTGAAGTACAACTACAGAGTTTTCTTAGGGCCCAATAAAAGGATTTTTTTTCAATTCAAAAGCTAATATCTTGAAATCTACATGATAGAAATTTCGGAATTTTTTTTCACATCTTCTCAAACCTATAGGCTACAAGATCATGTGGTTACATATGTCCAAATCTATTTTTTTTTCTAAAATTTGGTACTTGTGCTAGAAATGGCAGTTTTAGGATAGTTTTGGTGAAAACATAGCCAAAAACCATTAGGGGTTAATAAGAATTTCTCTCAACTAACAAAGACGATGATCATGAATTTTTCAATCATGCAAGCATCAAACAAAACTAATAACAAAGCTATACCAGAACTCCAAGATACCAATGTGCAAATTAGAGTCTCATGTCATAAAATTCATCAACAAGTGCTAGAAGCTCCTAGAAAGTGGATGATCAGCTTCCATTAAATATAAAAAGTCTGCATTGACAATCAATGTGGAAATGTGTGGCCACATGTGAGCATGGAGAAAAACATAGACTTTAATCCTCAAACCACCAATATCGAAAGAAAGTATCTAGATCAATTCCTTTATTCAATTTCATCAATCACAAGGTTAAGTGTTTAATTGTCTTGGCTAGTTTACATTCTCTACTCCTAACACATCATGCATGTGTATTATGTAGTTGGATTCATAGCAAAGAGAGAACTCCAAATACTATTATTACATCTAATACAACTAAGTCTTTCTACTTCATCAAGAAGATGTGTTTAATGCTGTAATCTTGCTAGCTTGTGGTCTGCATCGCTTTGCTTCTCCAAACTGTAATAATTTTATTAAAATTTAGTCAAACTAATACGTGAGCTAGAACTCAAAGATACATACTTCTAACTAGAGTGAAGGAGAAAACATCAATAACCAAATTTGATATTACATTACTTGAAAATTTTTAACAACTCTTCATCAAAAGCATGGTTTAGCATAATACCTTATCTTCAATCCACATTGAAGTCCATCAACAGAGCCATCTACCAAATTAGCAATCTCCTTTGCAGGCATTGCTCTTCCTAATGCAATTGTATATTCATGAACCTCTTGAATCGTTGCTAAATGGTAATGTGGAGGCAACTCATCACCAATGTCAAACAATCTACAATACAAGTAGGCAACAATCAATTAGGGAGGGAAAGCATGTCCTTTAAAAAGCTCCATTTTGGAAAAAAGTTACATTCATAAATAATACACTACATAAAGAGAAGCAATCAACCAATTTGCCTTGAATCTAGATCATTAGAATAAACATACTCTACTACAACAATTAGATTAGAGACATTACATCTAGTATAGATTATCAAAAACAAAGTAAACAAAGAAAATCAAACTTATGAATGATTTAAAGAAAAATTCAAATCAAATACTTTATAATTTAGCAAAATCTCTGCAATTACATTAAAATATGAAAACTTCTAAAGAATTCACAAATCCAAAAGATGAATATTCGAAAAAATCATTACAAATTGACCTGTATTAAGAAATAGCAAGTACCTGAACTCGCATTGTCTCTTGGAGATTGTCTCTACCATATCTACAATCTTAGAGAATGTAGGTCTCAAACTTGGATTTGGTGCCCAACACATGGTAATCAAGTCCTTTACTCCCTCATCCAAGTCATTTGGCAATTGGGGTCTTTTACCTTGGATTACAAGTTGTCGATCACTTGTGCTATTTCAAAGCTCCCCATCAAATGGCATTCGCCCTGTCACTATTTCAAAGCAAGTTATGCCAAAACTATATACATCTGCTTTCTTCCATTGCTCAAATGTAAAAGTGCTTACATTTCCTAGTGCTACCAATATCTCTGGTGCTCTCCAAAACCCGGTTCCCATTACACCAATTGAACATTCAGAATCAACTAAAATGATCAAATAATCAACTAAATCGAGGTCACAATAACCCTTAAATCTAGTAGGGAGAAGAATATTAGAAGCTTTTAGATCCCTATGGGAAACATCCTTCTCATATAAGTTCCGCATCTGTCGTGCAATCCCCAACATGAAGTCTGTAGAATGCAAGTTCCATCCACGGGCCTCCTTCCACCCATTGTAGGGAAATGGCGGTCCCTGGATACCATCCACATTCTTCTCCAGCATGGCTTTGTCAATCAACTTTCGCAAGTCACCCCAACATCTGTCCATCAAAAAGGCAAACCTGCCATCCTCCAACATACCCGCATACCAAATGCATTGGCGAACATTCTCCTCAAGAACCGGCATGGGCCACGATCGCCGCAAATCTCGTAGCGGTGTTCCTCTCGCAAACACCTTCAGCAAAAAATGAGGGTAGCCTACAACTTCATAGATTTCGGCTTGTCCACCCTTCGCAATCATGCTACCCAAAACATTCTGGCGTAGGTTATGCCGAAACAAAGAAGGATACTCTTCTTTGATCTGCTTTAACAATTCCGTGTTTTCTCGATTCAGTTCTTTCTCCTCGGCCGAATGCGGCACAACCTCAAAGCGTTTCACTTCGCTCCAATGCGGCTTCGAAAACTCGATCTCCATCGCAACATCGTCAGAGAATTGGCTTCTGCTGCGCTTCATCGCCTCGCAGCGTTTAGAATAGTATTCCAACCTCCTAGAAATGGAAACCCCCTCTGCCCCCACCATCTCCAACTCTGCAACTCCGTCATTTTCTGTGCACGGAGACTCTCCTGCCTTGGCAATGCTAGAACAGGACGAGGAACTTGCGCCCATGATCACCTTCCTCTAGCTCGCCCAAACCCCAGCAAACTGAGCTCTGTGACCAAAAGACAACCAAGACTTCAACGTGAGCAAATCACACACAGATGCGGACGATATCACGGGGAAGAGTGTACCGTACCGATGCTTGAGCGGAGAGCGACTTAAGAGAGCATCAGGACCCTGAACAAAAAGATACGGACGGCGAAGAGTAAAGACCTCGAGGGCTAATCCCGCCCCCACTGACACTAACTACACGATTGTAGGTTCTCTTGAAGCTCCTCGCTCCTACATGGAGATTTGGTACAACACTTGATTGCAGAACCCTAGCAAGCGGAGACAAAAGCACTAGCAAGAGAAGAAGACATAATGGGAGGAAGAGGAGCCTGCTTGCACCCACACGATCATTAAATGCTTCTGAGAGAAGTAGAACAGAAAAGGCCGGGATGGAGTACTCGGCTTGATCACTGTAGAGGGTTTGCAAGGTTGGTCATGTGACCTGCCGTGTTCAAGCGTTCTGCCAAGCACCAGTATTCACGTGTTTACCGACTCTGGGCGTCTCTCGCTGTGGTCGAGACTATAGTAGTGCGACGAGCCGAATGCGGGGACCGTTTTGCCCCTTGCATTTTACCCCTGGGGAAAACGCACGAACAATTTATTTGCAAGCAATGACAAAATTTGCAAATTTTGAGTTCATATTTGCAATCAGAGACCCCAAATTAGCTAGGTACAGTGTAGAGAAATAGATTAGTCAAGCACGAAATAGGGGGTCTTTTTTTTACATTCACCCTTGGCTGGACCTCCGCATTCGGCTCGTCGCACTACTATAGTCTCGACCTCTCACTGTTCTCAAGGTGGGCCAAGGACTGCAAGACCGAGTAATCCACGTCTTCTGTGAACCTTGCTTTCCAACCCTGTCACTCTCCTTGAAAGATAACTTCGTTGGAGGTTGGAAAAGTTGGAATGATGTGTTGGCTGATTTTTTTCAATCAAGAATTAGTTCCTTTGCCATTTCCATTGTCTCCTTGTATCCAAGCTATTGAGGGCATCTTGCAAGTGCGCCAGCTCCCATATTGTATTTTTTAATGGGGCTTCGTAATGGCTGATGAAAAGACAAGGCTAATCGTAGGAGGACAATTCACTTCGCTGTTTATGGCTGAGCAAGTGCTCTTATAAATCACTCTGTCGCATTGAACATTCCAGCTTGGGCCACTTCTCATGGTGTACACTTGCATTTGCTATAAGTTTTCTTGAGAAAGAGTTGCATTGTCTTTTATACAAAGAGGATGGTTGGCGGAGTTTTTGTTTTTTTGTTTTTTTCTATTTTCAGTCCACTACTACAAGCTCTCTTTCGTTGTCGAATGTGGTTTGTGAGCTGAATTTCCCTTGACTTTAGGGTTCGTCTTATATACGAACCGTTTGATCACCCTAGCATTACATTCTTGAACCTAGACTTTGGTCCATTCAATTGTGATCCTGTAGATCGAAAACTCTTCTATAATAGCACTGTACTGCTGTGGACCATTCAATTCAAGTGTTTCTTCTCTTCTATGCCCGGGCTTTGCTATTTTAAACCTACACTTTGTCCTTTCACTGAATTATGTGGTTGATGAGTGTCAGTATCCTTGGTTCGATTCGATGTGAATCATTCTGAAGTGTATGATGCCGGTCAACGTTTCGATTCGATTCTGACGGCGAAATTGAAGGTTTTTTGTGTTGAATTGATGTTATGTTGCGTCCAGTTCTCCATGTACCGACTGTGTGATTGCCACTGAAGCTTTTCTGTTGGATATATCGAGCAGGATATATTAAGCAGGGTATGTCTTGTGCGTCGCTCTGTGGAGCTCTATTTTTGTGAACTCCGGTGTGGTGCGGAAAGGTTTCCTGTTTTTCTTGGAAAACGACAATTCAGGCAGGGTTTCTGTGAGGGTTTCTGTGAGGGTTTCTGTGGGGGTTGCTATGCGTGCATTTGGTTTTCATGAGCTTCGGGAGGGGTGGGTCCCGAGTAACAGTTGCGGTAGAAGCCGTTAGGGCCAAGTGATTGTCCATTGCGGGGGTTTAACTGCAATTTTTCAACCGCTATCGCAAATCTTCGCGAGTTTCAAGGTTCTCGTGACTGCTTAGTTCGGCGTGCGCAACGCAATTCGACAGATGGAGATGAAATGAGGGTGGTTTGCGTTTTTCAAAACTTTGCAGTTTTCCCTTAACCCTTCACCCCTTACCGCCGAAGGGGACGAAAAGTGTCCTCAGGTCAAATTCAAAGTCCTGTAAGTTTTGCATCAGATGTTCGAATCCAATAAAATTTGTTGAAAAAGTTGCGCTTTCTCTTCTAGTTTGAGTGGTAAATTTTTCAGATCAATCCAAGATGTACTGAATTTATGGAAGCCAATCGAAGTTCACAAGTTCAATTCAAGTTCACCAAACTGCATTTGATGGCTGCAACTTAGGGGGCTTGTATCTCCTTCATCCAATGTTCGTTTTCAATAAAATGTGTTGAGTTGTGTTCTCCTTGAAGTCTAGTTATTGTGGTAGAATTTTCATGCCAATCCAAATTGTTTTGAATGTTTGGGAGCAATTTGAAGTTTAAAATCTCAACATTTTTGAATTAGAGTGAACTTTGGCGGCTTGTTTCTTTTTCATACAATGTTTGTTTCCAATAATTTCTTTTGGAAAAGTTGCGCATACTTGTCTAGTTTGTGTGTACAAAATTTCATATCCATCTAAGAAGTTATGAGTGACTGAGAAACATTTTAGTAGAAGGAGGTTCAGTTTTTGATGTGTTTTTTGCAACTTTTCTTGTTGTTTTTTGACATTTCAATGCCATTTTGCAGACACAATGTGTCAATTAAATGATATCTCTTTTCATCAATGTGTTTGTATGCTGATTTTGAATCACTTATTAGTTTAAAGTTTCTTCATTTGAGTAGATTTAGAAACCAAATTTCACCTCCAAATGTGTTTTTGGGAAAATTTCAGCATTCTTTTTCAACACTAAAACATTATAATCTTTCAATCTATGTAGTCAAATGACACCAAATTTGTTGCAAGCCATTTACAACAAGTGCACTACAAGATCGTACGGTTGAGATTTCTATAACTTATTAAAATTTATATTTGTAACACTTCAAAAGGAATGCTATTTTTGAAGCCATTTGGGCCTTCGGCAGTGAGGGGTTAAAGGAGGGACTGGTGACTGTGGAAATTATGGCTTTAGGAATCGTGTGACATCATCTACTTTAAAAAAATAAAAATATCCATTGGAGGTCAAACTACTGTAAAAGATCTTTGCTTTCCACCCCTAATTCCGAGGATGAATAGTTGCACTTCTGTCCTACACAGGAGAATTCCTTGTCATCCATCGGACACCAAACGTCCACGTCGGTGTTTAAGGGTTAACCGCGCGGGTTTTCCAGCACATATTTCAGTTTGTTTCGTGCATCTATTGTTGATAAAATCAGTTCGTCTTGGAAGGACCAAATGGCCCAAATTGGTCGTCATGGTTTTTTTAGCAGTTTGAAGTAGTCATATGGAGGCTTTTTGTTGTCTTGTTGTATGCATGTTTTGACCAACACTTGCAATGTTTTTCGGTGGTTCCGGTGATCTAAGATTTAGCCCATCTTACCTATAATATTGCACCACCTGTTGCGATGGATAGGTTATTCTAGAGCCTCGAATTGTTGATCCTGTAGGTGTCAAGAATTTACAGACAGGCACTCAGTGAAGTTCTTGGACTAGCGCCCGTGGCTGTCGAGATTTTATTGGTGATTTGATAGCTAGGTTTACCGTAATTTGTGCTTTTAGCGAACGCTTCGTCAATCCCATAAATAGAGAATGTTTACAGAAGAATAGCTGGGGCATTTTAAAACTCTAATAATATATTCAAACAGACCCTTGCCGCAATTGGAAACAAAGACATTGGTAGTGATTAGAAAATGTGATAATCTTTGGTAACATGATAACTAGAGAGGACATTTTTAAACATTCGTATTGTTGCAAGTAACGATGCGGTGATCCTGGAAAGGCTAAACAAGGTTTTCAGTAAAATTTGACTATTACAGGAAACTAAGAACTTGCGAACATCACGTAAAGAATTTTCTCTGGGATTTCTGGAGAGGTTTGTCGATGTCTTGGTCACAACGATCGTATTGAGGTCTTGGCCTGCTAGGATCACTATTGACCCTGGGAAGAATTCTTGTGAATTGCAAGGAAGATTTTGTTTGATTTTGCTTAAAACTCTTGAAAGAGTCTAGTTTTAAAATCCGTGTCACTGGACACTTTTTGCAAAGTACGGATGATAATAATGGAAACATAACAAACATGTTTGAACATATTTTTAAGATTTTCAACCCATGTAATTGTCTGAGACAAACTGGTTCTAGAAAATGGAAGAACTGCCTTGGCGTGTCCTGGTGGCTTTGTTCGTTTAAGTCTATGAATTATGTATTGAATTACTGAATAATTATGTGCTTTTGACGTGGGAATGTTGTATTGCAGGACCTGAGTTGGGGGTATTACGTAGGGGGTATTACAATATAGTCATCAGTAGCAGTGACCTGCAAAATGAACTATTGGGACCTAAGGTGGAGATTGAATGAGTGAAGTTTGAATACTCACTCTAATGAGTGTCAGAAGTTTGGGGGTACTGTCATGACATTTTAAGGTTCTTCTTACACAATGTGCAATGTGCCCCAAATCGACACCTAAAATGCGCACAGGGCATCCATTTAAACTAGAGATTCCAGGAGCAGACAGCTTAGAGCAGTGTTGACGTCTGACTGATAAATGGGAGCTTTGTATTTTGCAGGGAAGGAATTGGAGGGCATACCTGTTCACAAATGTGGTGAATGTGACAGTTGGGGTCAAAGAAGATCGACAACTGATCACAGGCCTACACATGGTGTCCGACATCTGTTGCTTCCAATGTCAGGAGGTTTTGGGTTGGAAATACGAAAAGGCTTATGAAGAATCCCAGAAGTACAAGGAAGGGAAATACATTCTTGAGATGGCCAAAGTCATGAAAGAGGATTGGTGAGGAAAGTGTGTCCTCCAAGTTTGTACATATGTGGGTTCATCGTTAAGTTAGGCTGTACAAGTGTGCTCTGCAGTTTGGATGCGTTTCCAAGTGCTCAAATAAGTTGTTCTAAGCTTAAAATTTGGCTGGTCAATTCAGGGTGTTCGTAACTGTAGAGGTGTAATTTTGGATTCTATGAAGATGTTGATGTCTTGCAAGGCATGCTCCAAGTTGTAAGGTGTACAAATCAGGTGGTTGACACCATTCATGTCTGCACATTATTAATTGTAAGGCTACGCAATTGTGGCCCTCACCCTTGTATGGTATACAGTTAGTTGGCTGCTAAATTGGCATTTTGACTTCCTGGTATGTTACTGATAAAATGCTACTTTTTCATTTCCTGAATCTGTTGATTAAACTAAGTTTTTGTTGTGTAAGTTACTTGGCATCTAGTGTTCATCCCAGCTTGTTTTGTTTGGAAGCTGGCATGGATTTACAGATACTTTGTTAGACACATCATCAATCTTAGCAATGATAGCTGGAGCCAGGATGCACCATTTATGGAACTTAATCCACAAAGTCTCAAGGCCATTTTTCTGTCAAAAAACACTGAAAACTACCACTTCTATTACATTCACCTACAAAATCAGGATTTTTTTTTTTAGAATCTAATCATAAGATCTTGTTCTACACTTGTCTAAGATCACACAGTAAAATTTTTGTAATTTTTGACCATATAGATTGAAAGATATTAGCATTCAAAGTGAAGAAAAAAGTGTCTTTCAAGAAGTCGCTTTGATTGCCTGAAAAAAAAAAAGGTTACATAACTTTCACATCACTAATCCAAATGGAATGGATCAAAGCTTCTCATTTAGACAAAAACATAATCTAAAAGAAAAAAAATATTATAATTCTCATTTTCTTTTTTTGTGGGTTTTTTTGGCTACCTAGTCTCCCCCATTTTCAGGTTATTGTGGCATAATTTTTGTTCCTGGGCACTATTTGAAATAAAAATTATATTCCTAAGAAGATAATTAGATTTTCTATCTTGTGAGAAAGTTTCCAAAAAATTCAGTAAAAATTGAGATCATAAGAAGCTGCCCCAAATCCATTTTGTCATTTTGTCTTCCGTAGGGCCAATGAGACAATTACGGGTTAAGTTATTCAGTTATGAGAGTTGCACTGCTTGTGGATTACTAGGCTCTAATTGGTGATAAGGTACTTAATATAGCCTCTGTGTGATTAGGAATGCTAAGTTGCTGTGTGTTGATGCAATTATTTTCTTACTAGTACTGGAGTGAGTACAAATTGACAAAAAATCCATGAGTTCTGAGTCGAGAATTTTCCCTCCCAGCACAGTTTGGGTTCAAGAATTTCATTTGCTGCCATGTTGTCACTTTCCTCCAGAACTGAACTTAGTGTCATGCCCCAGGAAACACTTCACTAGGAACCAAATGCGTAAAACTCCGAAAGTAACTTAAACCCTAAAGGCAATTGAGAACCAGCAAAGTCCTCAAAATGTTTGGAAACATTAATTTGACAAGGTAAACAACTGTATTGGGTATCAACCCAAGGTATGAACAGTTGTGTCATGGTGGATGCAAATTGTCCAATTTTGGAAATAAATAAATTGGAACCACCAAATGTATTCTATAGCACTATAAGTGGCAATATATTGGTCTCGTGTGTAAAATATGGTCTAATGGAGTCAAGCATGTGAAGTTTGACAATAGCATTTGGAAGTACAAGAAAACAACCAAATAAGGTAGAAACACCCATGAGCGTCCTTGATCCCATCCTTGAATCCTAGATATCACTAAATGCGTCCCTAGTCTTTAGTTAATGTGTCCTCCATATGTTTAATTTTGATTGGTTGACACAAGTGAAGGACACATACTTAATTGTGATTTGCTGACAACTGATTTTTGCAGTGTTTAGATTTGGGTCCACCTACATGACACATTCAGTTGTCTAGGGAGCTAGCACTTTGAAAAATCATAGAAATTATATACGACATTTGAAAATTATTCTTTTCTTTAATATTCATTATTTTCACTTGCTCATACTACAAAAATATAATTTTCAAGAAAAGATTCCTCCAGCTAGGTTGAATTGCTTATATTGACGCTTTTGGGTGCTCCCACTTTAACACTAGTTTTTGAGGCTTGAGGTTGTTGGAAGACTTTGATAAGAACAACTGCTTCTACTACATCTGAAGAGAGTGTATTGATTGATTGGGTACTACTTGTGATTTTCTTATTTGCTTAAGATTTTTTCAACTCGTGCATGCATCAAATAGCTCTTAACTCCTAGAGTTCTCTTAACCCCTTAAGAGCATTGCCACCCATTCCCCCCAAACACAGTTGGTGGAATGGGGTGGTCTGAGCCTTGTTCCTCTTCGGTGTATTCTATGCCCCAGTCATTCCCGCCCTTAAGACACGCCAAAAAAAGTCAACATTAAAGCATTAATGGCTTGGTAGACTAAGGAACCAATCGATATGACAATTGGTTAAAAAATCCAAGATATAATGTATTGTAGTACACAAACTAACAAGATCAAGTAACCAAATAAGAAGGATGGCGGGAATGGTGTCCTAATGTTTGCCAAGAGACTTTTGGAGTGACCGGTCTCTTTTTAGCCTAGGCCAGGTCCCCAATGGACTACTTTTTTGTCACCAGGCCCACCCTAGACTAGGTCGGCTAACTTTGGTGTGAATGGGTGGTGATGCTCTAAGGATGTGGACACCATGCCTGGACCTCGGTTTCTAGTATTTCACATTTTTGTGATGTTTCACTTATGTATTGGGCAAAACATGAAATTATAAACACCTTGGCAAAGTTGTAGAGAAAATTATTAAATTAAATAAATAAGTAAATCAACATAAAGAAAGAAAGAAAATAGTAAAAACTATGCCTACGGAAAGGACATGTTCTAAGTATTCAAAGTAAATACAAGCTCTTCTTGTAGAAGGCTTTGTATTAGGCGTAGACTGCTTGGAAAGTACACTTACATCTTGGGCTATTAGCAAGAACTGTCTAGAGTAGTTACCCTACATGCTCCACTATGCAATAGGAGGAGTTTGTTGGCATTTAGGTTTGTCTTGGATTCCTCAATCTACTTGCTTGAGTTTTATAATAGATTTTTTTAAAAGTTAATGGAAATTTGAAAAGGAAGAAATTTCATCCAATCACATACTCACTTCTAATTCACATGCTTGGTGCATCCAATTGAAAACCAACAATACTTTTTGAGGATGTTGTGAACCACCATTTTTCTTCACCTTTTAGAAAATGGGAATTACAAATAAGGTGTGTGAATGTACAAATCCAAAAGTATTAGTATTCCAAATTAACCATAACTATCAATCAAGTAATTTTTCATTAGAGAACAAGAGAAATATCGGGAGTTCTAGGCAAAAAATTGAAAAGTGCAGGTATGAGAAAATAAAGGGAAAATACTAGGGGAAAATAGGGGTTCTAAACTAAAATTCTTTTCAACAAGATTTGGTAAAGTAAATAAATTAGGCAAACAATTAAATGGTGATAAAATTTTTAAAAATTCAAAAAATTCAATTAAATAGGAAACCAAAATGAAACCAAAATACTATGGGTTGGAATTGTGTTCAATGTAGAACTTCAAACTTAATTTTGGCATAGTAGAATACTTTTTTTCAAAAAACTTTGAACTTAAAAAAGTTGGGAAATCAAGCTAATTTTCATATTCAAAAATCTGTTTGAGATTTCCACATCTTCTAAAATCAGCATACTACAAGATTCTATGATTACATGAATCCCAGACTATTTTTTTTCCTAAAATTTGTACTTGTACTAGAAATGACAGATTTGGAATGTTTTTGGTAAAAATAAAGGCAAAAACCTTTAGGGGTTAATAATAATTTGTCTCAACCAACAAAGAAGATGATCGTGAATTTGCCAATCATACTAGCATCAAACAAAACTAATAACAAAGCTATATCAGAACTCCAAGCTACCAATGTAGCAAATTAAAGTCTCATGTCATAAAATTCATCAACAAGTGCAAGGAAGCCCCTAAAAGGGGGATGATAAGGTTCCATTAAATATAAGAATCTTGCATTGACAATCAATGTAGAAATGTGTGGCCATATGTGAGCATGGAGAAAAACACAAACTTTCATCTTCAAACCACCAATATCCAAAGAAAGGATCTATATCAATTCCTCTATTCAACTTCATGAATCATGAGGTCAATTATTTAACCCCTAAAGTTCCTTCATTATGTTATCACCAAAAAACCTCAAAAACTACCATTTCTAATACAAGTACCAAAATTTTGAAAAATATCATTTTTGTACACATGTAACTATAGAATCTTGTAGTACACTAGATTGAGAAGATGTGGAAAAAAAATTCAGAAAATTCCATTGTGTAGATTGCAAGATATTAGCATTTGAAGTGACAAAAATCCTTTTTTGGGCCTTGTGAAAAAACAAGCAGCTCCACTTCACAAGGTCACATTTGTAAGAAAAAATGTCTAAAATGGTTAAATGGTGGTGCTTCTTTAGATTCATTCTTCAATGCAAGTTTGCTACATGCTTGAAAATTATCAGATCATTTGGAATTGTGCAACATATAGGAAAGAAATAGTAAGTAGAAAGATGTAGAGAATGATTCAAAATACTAAATTGTTAACAATTTATTAATGGAATTGAAAAATTCCAATCCAATGGTTGTAATGTTTTAATAAAAAATCTACATCTAGTGTTTTTATTTTTTTCAAAAAATATTGAAAATTGAGTTAAATAAAGGACTTCAAAATTTATTTTAGAGTAGAGAATCTATACTTGCCTGCAAACTAAAACATCTCATAATTTTTTACTCGTTGATCAAAATGGAATGATTAAAAGATTTCTATGTAAATATAAATCTAGAAAATCAATTTCAAATTTTTATTTTTGAAAAAAATGATTTTTTCAGATCTACCCAGATTGCCCGAGTTGAGAAACAAACTACATATTAGGCCATAACTTTTGACTCATATTTCCAAATGACCTAAAATTTTGTGCACATGAAAAGTATTCCTCATCTACACCATCTATTAAATTTTGGGCCAAAAATATGTAAATCTCTAGTCACACATACCTACCCCAAAAAGTTATGTTGCCAAAAAATACACCTTGGTCCTTTATTGGTTAATTGTCTTGGCTAATTCACATTCTCTACTCCTAACACATGATGCATGTGTTTTATGTAGTTGGATTCATAGCAAAGAGAAAATTCCATATACTACTAAAACATCCAATACAACTAAATCATCCTATGTCATCAAGAAGATGTGTCTCATGTTGTATTCTTGCTAGATTGTGCAGTATATGGCTTTGCTTCTCCAAATTGCAATAATTTTATTAAAAGTTAGTCAAACTAATACATGAGCTAGAACTCAAAGATACATATTTCTAACTAGAGTGAAGGAGAAAACATCAATAACCAAATTTGATATTGCAAATTTGCAATCACTTGAAAATTGATAACAACTCCTCATGAAAAGCATGGTTTAGCATATCACCTTATATTCACTTCCATCAATAGAGCCATTTGCCAATTTAGTACTCTCTGTTCCATGCATTGCTTTTGATAATGCAATTGGATATTCACAAACCTCTTGAACTGTTGCTAAATGGTAATGTGGAGGCAACTCATTGCCAGTATGAAACAATCTACAATACAAGTAGGCAACAATCAATTAAGAAGGGAAAGCATGCCCTTTGTGAAGCTCCATTTAGAAAAAAAATAGCCACATTTATTTTTTATACTAAATATATAATGCACTATATAAAGAGAGAAGCAATCAACCAATTTGCCTTGTATCTAAATCTTCACAAAAAACCTAGTTCATAACAACAATTATATTAGAAACATTATGAAGCAAGAATTTATCAAAAACTAAGTAAACAAACAAGGCCATTACTTAACAATGATTTCCAAAAAAAATAAAAATAAAATACTTTACAATTCAACTTAATCTCTACAACTATAGTAAATTACAAGAACTAATAAAAAATCCACAAATCCTCAACTTAAGATGAATATTTCAAGAAAATGAATACAAGTTTATCTAGATTAAGAATGAGCATGTACATGAACTTGCATTGTTTCATGGAGATTGCCTCTACCATATCAACAATCTTAGAGAATTTAAGTCACAATCTTGGATTTGGTGCCTAGCATTTGGTAATCAAGTCCTTGACTCCCTCATCCAAGTCACTAGGCAGTTGTGGTCTTTTATCCTCAATTACAAGTTGATGATGAGCTTTGGTATTTTGAAGCTCCCCATCAAACGGTATTCACCCTGTCACTATCTCAAAGCATGTCATACCATAACTATACACATTAGCTTTCTTCCATTGCTCATTTGTATTAGTGCTTGCATTTCCTAGTGCTTCCAATATCTCCAGTGCCCTCCAATACTTGGTTCCTAGAACTCCAATGGAACATTCAAAATCAGCTACATTAATCAAATCGTTAACTAAATCGAGCCTAGTAAAAAAAAGGAAATCACTGCAAGTAATATTAGTAGGGAGAAAAATATTAGAAGCTTTTAGATCCCTATGGAAAACACCCATCTTATGTAAGTGCCACATATGTCATGCAATCCCTAACATGAAGTCTGTAGGATGCAAGTTCTACCCATTGAACACCTCAGATCCATGGTAGGGGAATGGCTGACCCTGGATACCATCCTCATTCTTCTCTAGCATCGCTTGGTCAATCAACTTCCACAAGTCACCCCAACATCTCTTCATCAAAAAGTAAAATTTGCCCTCCTCCAACATATCTGCCCAGATTATGCATTAGGGGTAGTCACAGTTCCTCCATCCTCTGGATTTTCCGTAGAGAATGGGGGCATGCCTGTTTGTGGTTGGCTATCCACATGCATTGCGAAAAGGAATATTCTTCTAGGAAGAAGTTTTCTACGCGTCCATTTTTCTCCTCTGGAGAAAAAGAATGGACATGTAGAAAACTTCTTCCAAGAAGAATATTCTATTTTGGATTACGCTATGGCTCCCCCATTGGCTCCCATCGATTCTCCACACCTCATTCCCCACATCTCATCATCTAAAATAAGGGGTGTCACACTTCCTTCACCCACTAATGCTTCCCATTGGTTCCTATTACATCTCATTCTCCATGGAAAATTTTGATGGTGGACAAACTGTGACTAAGGTAGGAGGTTCATAAAGCGCTCATCTAAGAGCTGAAACTGAATTTTGGGGAGGTGAAACTTATTGAAATATTTTTCAGTAAATTTTTCTTGAAAGATAAGAGGAATTGACATCTAATTCAAGTCGTTTCATATTTTTTGGAGCTTTGTAGAATTAGTTATGAATTTTTAAAGTCGAAATGGCATAGGGTTCTAAAACCGCACACCTCCTCAAATGTACACTGTTGGTACATCCCTGTAAAGATGAAAAAACCCCATGTACACATAGTGTACATTTGAGGAGGTGTGCGGTTTTAAAGCCTATGCGGATTTCGAGCCTCCTACCTTACTCCTAAATTGGGGAACATCCAACTTGAGTGCCGGCAGGGGCTACAATCGCTGCAAATCTTGTAGCAATGTTCCTCTCTCAAACACTTTCATCAAAAAATGAGGGTAGCCTTCAGCTTCATTGGTTTCCGCTTGTCCACCCTTTGCAATCATGCGACCCAAAACAAAATCACAGCCTAGGACACGGTGAAACAAAGGACGATAATCTTCTTTGAACTACTTCAACAATTCCCTATTTTCTCGATTCAGTTCATCTTCCTTGGCCAAATGCAGCGCAACCTCAAGGTGGACATCTTCGCTCCAATGCGACTTCGAGAACTCGATCTCCAGCACAACATCGTTAGTGAACTCATCTCTCCTACGCTTCATTGCCTCGCAGTGCTCAGAATAGTATTCTGACGTCCCGGATGTGGACGCCCTCTTCGCGGGCGACCCTCGGTACTAAGTCCCTAACGTTTTCATGAAAACGCCGGGGACCCCACAGCCTGCCCACCCCCACCCTGTCCTCCCACCCGTGAAGACCGCCCCCAGCCCCCAGCTCGGTTCTCAACCCATCGCTTCTTCCTCATCGCCCCGTCGCTCCTTCTTCATCGCCCCGTCACTCCTTCCTCAGCGCCCCGTTGCTCCCATGTGGCCATACACTGTGGCTCACAGTGCATGGCAAGGGCAGTGATAGCCATACACTGTGAGCAACAGTATATGGCCACTTAGTCCAAGGCCATACACTGTTGCTCACACTGTATGGCTATAATTGCCCTGGCCATGCACTGTGAGCCATAGTGTATGGCCACCATTCATAGTATTGAGAGTCTAGTGAGACTATTTGCAAATTATTTTGAAATTTGAGTTTTTACTTCTGACACTTTAAATGTGACATCTTTGAACATGTTATACTACAATAATTTCAAAAGACAAACATTGAGCACAAAAATAGAATCTTCAATGTGCCCCAAAAGATATTATAAAAATGAAAAATAGTTCATCGAAAATTAGTTTTATGAAAATTTATGATGTTTTTCTTTCCAAAGATTAATTATTAAACAATTTTGTGAGGTCATTGGTAGGTTCATTCATGTAGATTGCTTCTAGAAGTCAAAGAAAATTTTAGTTGTTGTTTCAATTGTAATTTGTTGTACATACACATACATTTGGAATTTTTTCAAAAAATTCAGTCCACAATGGATTTATTAATTAATTTACTTATATATCCTCTATTCATGTGAATGTCGTATACACAATCCAAATAAGCCTATGGAAACAAAAAGCACTTCATAAAAAAAAGAACACACTCTCTTTAGTAAATGGATTTCAAAAACTTTGTTAATAATGAACTTTCCTATTTATACCCTTTCACTTTTCCACATTAGAAAAGAAAGAAGAAGCTAGGGTGAGAAAACCCAAGTAGGCTCTTCATTTTTATTTGAACACTTGAACATGTTCCTTTAGAGGCTTACACTTGTAGAGAGAAGGTTCTTCTAAACACGTGTAGGGGGCTTGTCATCATATCTAAAGCTTTGTATTTTGTTTGAGTATTCAACATTTTCTTTTCAACACTTATTCTAGTTGGCTTAGAGATTTAGGGTTGTAGAGAGAGTGTTCTTCTAAACACTTATGGTATACTTGTTATGATCTTTTCTTCTCAAGATCTAGGATATTGAGCCTTTCATTTTCATAATCTTTGAGGCACTTCATTCTTTTGAACACTTTTGCTTGTTTCATTAGAGATTTAGGGTTGCATTGGAAATTTAGGGTTGTAGAGAAAATGTTCTTCTAAACACTTATAGAAAACTTGTTCTTCTTTTCTCTTCTCCAAGTTTAGGGGCTTGAGCATTTGATTTTTAAGCTTTCAAGCTCTTCTTCACAAGTTCATCATGGAAGACAACATTGACTTCAATGAAGATGATTCTTGTTATCCAACTAATTTTGAGGACGATGTGGAGTACATACTCGGAGTAGAAGACATACTTCATAGATCTTCAGGAGGTCATCTACTTACTTCTTCTACAACAATGGAAGATGTCTACTTCCATTTGTCTGATTTCGAATCAAGTTCAAGTTCTGATGAAGACATGGAGCACAAGTGGGAAGAAGATGCTATATGGGAATCAAACTTCACAACTATTGACTTACCGAATTTCATAGATGAGTCCTCAAAACTTCTCTTTGATCATGTTCCTATAGAGTCTTCTACAAAGTTCATTCAATTCACTCTTTCAAGTAGAGATCTTATGATTTTTTGTTTACAAAGGCAAAAATTTCCTACCTTCTATGAAATTCGTGAAGCGGATGGAAATTTCCGTCCATTTCTTAGAAGTCATGGACGATCTATAGATGCCAATGATCCTCTATACACTCAAGCATGATGGGAGAAACTTCAAAATAGTTTGAAGTTAATAGAAACCAATGATGGAGTTGCTCTTTCAAGTTGAAGTGACACCAAAGAAAGACAAATCCCTCATTTTGGAATGTGGTCATCTATAGTGTCTACCTCACATGTTGGTCCTAGTGGTAAGCATTTACCACTACATGCCACAATTTCCACTGTACGGAATAAGTGGGTTACAGATCAAAGGGTTGGAGGCATTCCTCCATCATATATAGAGAGTTGTGTTAAATCTTGTCAACATTGCCAAGAAATGCAACTTTGGAATGAGGTTCACAATATCCCTTGTGAACTTGTTCATGACAAACTAGATGAGATTTGCAAGACTCATGTTGTAGTGAGGCGTGTTTATCAATCAAAACTTACAAAGCATCATAGGGTCACCTACTACCGATGCCATAGAGGTGGAAAAAAAAGGTCAAGAAAGAGGAAAAAGGAAGAACCTATTTGCATTTCTACATGCAGAAGAGAGAGGAAGTCTAAGAAATGCCAATGTCAATTTCAAATTAAAGTCATGGTGCCTCTTGGAAACAAGAAATGCTCAACCGAATTGGAAATTTCCACACAAGCACATATTTTTGTGCATTCAAAGCACACTGGACATCGTCCTAATACAGAAGCTGACAAAATGTTCCTACCAATTCATCCATTGGTTCTATCCTTTGCAACGGAGAATTTGAAGCATATGATTTCTACATCTACGGTTGCGTTGGTTTTAGTTCGAGAAGAATTGAAAATGCAAGCTATGGTTCCAGATGTAGAGCATACAACATATCGATTTTTCCTTATTCCAAAGGAAGTGGAGCAACTATCATACTTCATCAGATTGAATGGTACTTACCTACCTCCCTTTCTTTTAAGTGCATATTTTTGTACCTATTTTTTGTTAGGAATTTCATTAAATTTTTTTTTGTAGACGCATTGAGAATAGACGATTGGGATGCTGCAAACATGGAAGTCATTAGGCTTCAAGATCAAGGGAAGGTCATTTTCTACCAGAAGTACTCTCCCCAACATGAAGATCCTAGGCAACGACCTTTTGTTGTTGTCATACAAGATGACTTTATGAGGACAAATGCCAAGTGATTTTCAAGGGGTAATTCATGGGCATTTGACTCTACTTTCAAAACTAATCAATATGACTTACCTTTGTATGCCGCGGTTGTTCCAAACCAAGACGGGAAAGCCATGCCTATTTTCTACATGTTGTGTACTAAAGACAAAGATGGAGGTCATGAAGGGATAGCAATTGAACTTGCATTGACACATGTTTTCTCCAATATAGGAGATGTTAGACCATCGGCATTCATTATAGATAAACATCGGACATCATTGAATGCTATACAACATGTTGTCAATACTGACATTCATTGTTGGAAACATGGAAGACTTGGAGAAGAACAAGTTGCAGGACGTGTTTTCTTATGTTGGTTTCATGTTATGAAGGCATGGAGTGAGAATCTTCTCACATGTATACCTATATCAGAGAAAGATAAGGTTTGGCAAAGCCTTCATGTCCTCTTGAATTGTTCACGGGAAGATCATTTTGTAGAGAACTTGAGAAAATTTTATGTTGACTTTGAGCACATTCTTGGTGTAGAAGAGTATTTCAGATTTGGATGGGCAAATAATAATGTGCCTTGGAGAACAATGTGGCCAAAATTTGGAAGACTATTCGAATATGGTGGCATGGATACTACAAATCATGTAGAGAGACATTGGGAGTGGATAAAGTACACTCTACTACAAGGAAAGGTAAATCGATTAATTCGAGATTTGATTGTTGCCATCATTGGAAGTGCAGCAGACGGAAGTCGCATAGGAGGTCCTACCCTAATAGACCACTTCAAACAAGTTCAAGCTATAAGTAAGTTATTTTATCCTCATTGATGTTTACTTATTTGTTTATGAAATGCATCAAAACTTATAATTGTATCGTAGTTAACATTTAACTTTTACTTTCTTAAACTATAGGTGATTCAGGGAGGTTCTCAAGAAGAGCAAACGATAAACCACATCGCCAACATCTAGCAAGCGCACAAAGACTGTTTTAGAAGTATCAAAGTGTACCTACCGATGTTTTGGAAGAAGTGGATGTCAATCAAATGATATTCCGTATTACAAGTGAGACTTCTCCTAATACTAGGTACACTGTATCCTTAAATACTCATTTCTGTGATTGTGCCTCCACTACATCAATATGCAAGCACATTCTTGCACTACAATTGATAGTGAAGGAATATTATCATTTTTTGAATGGTGATACTCTTCCATCTTCTAGTGCAAATGTGGAACCTACTATTGAGCCTTTAGGAGAAGAGGTCAATCATGAGAATTTTATAAATGATTGGACACCGGAAACTAGTGACGGCCAAAATTTATTGCAAGTTATCCATGACTTGGAATTAGTACTTCTAGAAGTAAAGTCAAGCATTGGAAAACACGGGGAAGAAGAGATGAAGTACAAAATTGGTGCTATCAAGGAATGTATGCATTCCATCACAGAGCCTTTCACATTTGAAAGACCCTCCCGTATAGTACTTTCGAGCAAGGGATCTATAGTATCTATTCAAGAGAATGTGCAACGTACTAGAATGGGACATGGTAGGACTTCAAAACAAAAAGACAAAATAGAAGAAGAGAACAACTCACTTGTAGGACAAGTTTGACCTACAATCACACCTCCACCTCACAAATTGGTGTCATCTTCAAAAAGGAAGAGAACTATTTTCCCCCGAATTCCAAAGGTTGTTTGTGACAAATGCTTCACAAGAAGTATGATAGAGAAGGGAGACACAATAGTGTCTTGCCGTAATTGTCATAGGCATTTGAAATGTAATTGAAAAAAGATGACGTACTTCATAGAAAACAATGTGTTTGATGTTTTTCATATTCATATGTATATGTTTCCATGAATATTAAATGAGTATTGGAATTACAACTTACAAATTCTTATGTATGTATCCAAATATATGTGTTAAGACTAGCTTGTGAATGTGTGAAAGAAATTTAAGAAACTTTGACAATGTACATTGCAAGGTATTTGTATTTGAAGTCCAAAAAATTAGTTGTTTTTTTAACTCATGTGACTACATACATACATACATACATACATACATACATACATACATACATACATACATACTCCCTATATTACATACATATATGCTCCTTGGAATATTGAATGCATAACGGAAAAAAATAAAGAGTAATTCCTATGTATACATCCAAAACTTTGTATATTAATTGGAACACCTCACGTACATTATGCAACTACATAGAAACAAAGAAACTTCTTACATATATGAATGATACAATTAGAATGGATCATTAAGAAAAAAACTTTAGAGTAGTGAAAACATATTCTTTTAAATGTGAACCACCTATTTCTTGCCTTTGCCTTTGCCCTTCCCCTTGCCTTTGCCTTTGCTTTTTCCTTTGTTTGGAGATTTTGGTGTTGTCTTGGATTTGCCCTTCTTGGTGCTTGGATTTGTGGATGAAGTTGTACCTCCTTCTTTTGTTGTTGGAGGTTCTTCTTCTTCAATAATCATGTTCTCCATAGCTCTCTTTCGCATTCGATCTTGCATTTCCTTAGTCTTAAGAGGATGTAGAAGTTTCCACTTCCCCATGCGCTTAGTCTTCCAAGACTCTTTCCAAGTGTTTTCATTCTCCCACAAAGTTTTTCCATAGTAGAAGTCATTAGCTTCAAGTAGGTGAATGAGATGGGTTGCCCTTTGAAACTCAAACTTCTCCCAATCATCATCTACAACATTTCATGTTCAAAAGAACAAAAAGTCTTAGAGAATGAAATGAAAGTAATTCATAATAGAAGTATGCCCACAACAAGAAACTAAACCATAGAATATAAACATGTGAAACAACGGGCATTGCATTAAACAAATAGCAAAACATAATGCATTAAAGAAAGAAAAATATAAAGATTTACAAAATTACCTTCAAAATACGTGAGTACTCTTTCCAATCTTGCTTTTGCCAATGCATCATCCGTAATGGAATCAAAATATCCTTGCAAGGCATGTATGATGTATGAAACATACACATTGGAGGAGCTCAATAGAGTCGGAACTAGAAATTTGTGATCTTTCACACGAAACATTTTCAAGTCATCAAGGAATCCATTTTCCATGGCCTTCACTAGAGGAGAGGATTCCACTTCCTTACTCATAGCAATGGGGGGAGAAATGGATGCCCTCTCTCTCGAATTTGGATTGAACAGTCTCTTCTATCCTTGTCTTAGCATTTGCTTCCGCATTCTTCTCATTTTCACTCTCTTTTCTAGCCCTTCTTGCTTCTTTGGCACTTTCATCCCATTTCCAGACCCTCTTCCTCTTTGGGGCCATAATTCCTTGAATGAACCTTCAAGATCACAAAAATGTCACATGTATTATGAAAACTAATAGATAATATTCCAAATGTTATGAAGAACACAATATTTTGAAAAACTCTACACCTAAAGTTTTCAAAACTAATAAGCATTGAACTTTTAAAACAACAATACATGAAGCCCAAAGAATTAGAGAACCACAACTTACATGGTGCCTAAAGATTAAGCTCACACCAATAGAATAACCAAAATCACAAATGCAACTTCAAGATTTAGGGTTTAAGCCCTAAATGACATAAACCCTCCAATTTGAAACAATTTCTACGTTCATTCCTATGCCAATAGCTAAGGTCACTCGAATTCACCTCTATTAATTGCTTATTTGGAGGATGAGTTTGTTCTATTACTAATCCTTCATCCTTCATCAAAAATTCAATTTATTCCCTAAGGAGGGACAATCATCCCAAGTAGCAAGCAAACTCAACAGTTCATCGAAAATTACCAACTTCACAATCACTAATCCAATTACCAAAAAAAATAGCATGAGCTATGACCTCATTTAAAAAAAAATCAACTCCATTACCTGAATGAAGAAGAAGTGTGCTCGAGGAAGAAGTGCGTTGAAGAAGCCCTCGGATTACTGACTGGGAGCGACGGGGCGATGAGGAAGGAGCGATGGGGCGATGAGGATGAAGCGACGGGTTGAGAACCGGGCTGGGGGCTGGGGGCCGTCTTCACGGGTGGGAGGGTTTGGTAGGAGGGTAGGGTGGGGGTGGATAGGCTGGGTGGCGGGCAGACTATAGGGTCCCCGGTGTTTTCATGAAAATGTCGGGGACTTAGTGCTGAGGGCGGGCGACCTAGGGTCCAACTCTGCAACTCCGTCATTCTCTGTGCACAGAGATTCTTCTACCTTGGCAGTGCAGAAACAGTACCAAAAACTTGCGCCCAGGGTCTCCTTCCTCTAGCTCATCCAAACCCCAACAGACTCGACTCTGTGATCGGAAGAGAACCAAGACTTCAGCGTGTACAAATCACATACAAATGCAGACTATATCACGCGGAAGAGTGCACCATATCAACAATTGAGTAGAGAGGGACTTCAAAGCAGAGCAGGACCCTGAAGAACAAGATGCGGACGGCAAAGAGGGGACCGACGTCTGGCGTGAAGACCTAGAGAGCTAATCCTGCCCCCATTGACAACAACTATACGATTGTCGGTTCTCTTGGAGTTCCTCGCTTCTAAATTGAGATTTGGTGAAAGACTTGATTGTAGAGCCCTAGCAGATGAGGACAACAGCACTTTGTAACTGGACAAGCAAGAGAAAGATGGGAGGAGAAGGAGCCTACTTGCACTCACACGATCATCAAATGCTTCTTAGAGAAGTAAAATAGAGAAGGCCCGGATGGAGTCCTTGGATTTGCAAGGTTGGTTCAAGCTTTCAAGTTAAGTAGTAGTACTCATGTGTTTACCAAGTTTGTGCGTCTCTTGTTGTTCTCAAGGTGGGCCAAGGTTTGCAAGAGCGAGTCATCTGCGTCTTCTACGATCCTTCCTCTTCTCCCCGTCGCTCTCTTGAAAGATAACTTCGTTGGAGTTCGGAATGCTCGAAACATGTGCTGGTTGATTCTTTTCAATCAAGAGTTAGTTCCTCTGCCATTTCCATTGTCACCCTGTATCCAAGTTGTTGAGTGCATCTTCCAAGTGCGCAAGCTCCCATATTTTATTTTTTAATAAGACTTTGTAATGGCTAATGAAAGGATAAGGCTGATCAAAGGAGGACAATTCACTTTGCCTATTTATAGTGGAGCTTGTGGTTTTAAAAACCACTCTGTCGCAATGAACATTCCAGCTCAGGTCACTTCTCGTAGTGTAGATTTGCTTTTGCTTTCAGTTTTCTAGAGAAAGAGTGGCATTGGCTTTTGTATGATGAGGATTGTAGGCGGAGAGCTTTTTTTCTTTTTTGAGTGCATAGCTGCAAGCCCTCTTTCGTTGTCGGATATGACCTGTGAGTTGAATTTCGCTAGAATTTAGGGTTCATCTTCGATACCAACCGTTTGATCACGCTAGCATTACATTCTTGAACCTACAGTTTAGGTTCATTCAATTGTGGTACTGTAGATTGAAAATTCTTCGATGATAGCATTGTACCATTGTGGTCCATTGGATTCAAGTTTTTCTTCTCTCCTCTTGTATGCCTAGGCTCAGCTATTCTAAACCTACACTTTGTTCTTTCACTACATTGTGTGGTTGATGGGTGTTTGTATCCTTGCTTTGATTCGTCTTGTCTTGTGAATCATTCTCAAGCATATGATGCTTGCCAATGTTTCAATTGGATTCTGATGGCAAAATTGAAGGTTTTTTGAGTTGAATTGTTGTTGTGTTGCATTAAGTTCCCCATGTACCAACTACGTGATTGCCAACGAAGCTTTTTAGTTCGATATATCGAGCAGGATATATTAAGCAGGGTATGTTTTGTACATCGCACAGGTAGAGCATGTATTGAGTAGGATATGTCTAGTTGCATCTACAAATCTTACTTCTCCAGGGCCGTACACTAATTATCTGTAACCCCAACGACCACCACAGTTCTCATACCAATCTCGAGATTCCCAATTTGAAATGATAATCCCAACAGCATATAGGCAAGCTTTTTCTGTGTATGATCACTGTGAAACAATCCGATTATATTGCGAAGCCTGATTGAAGTCACCATTACGATTGTGAAGTACCTGTTCAAGTGAAACCTAGGCAATCCAACCTCGGAGAATGGAGAGATCATCTGAGGCGGGGGCCACAATAGTCATGGCTTCTTCATCAACTCGAAGTTTTCAGAAGAATGAAATAGTAACAAGAGAAAACAAGAGCCAATCCGCAGCACTTCTGGATGAAGAAGATGTAACATCCCTTTTGCTTTCCGTGGAGGACTCCTGTGAAGAATGATTTCATCTTTGACTAAAAGTACACAAGTAGCGTAGGTGTCATGCTAGGTCATCCTTCAAAGTGCAGAGCAGGTGATGCAGATCACGGAATATACTTAGCTTGAGAACTCTTCCACACACTCATTCTTTTGCTCTAGAGGAGAATAACGAATGTTGTCGCATTGTAAATGCGTTGATTATGTAAAAATACATAATTGTTTGTTAAATTGAAGGGTTTTTTCTAGAGTCTCAAGAAACAAATGAAGTCATACTCCACTTGAACTCTTTTTTTTTACCTCTATTTGACAAACATTTAATTTTTTTATTTTTATATGTGAATATGTTTTAATATTTTAGTTTGTTTATTTGAAGCTATAAAAACAAAAAGTAAAGCTTGTTTTATCTTTTCTTTGATTGTTTTTAATGGATTAGAAGTCCACGTACATGATGTGGATAGACTTATCAAAGATAGGAAGTGGTCCATGGGTGTATTATGGTCCATGTGGCATTTTAGTAGCTAAAATCCATTAGCTTAGGTAGATGGCATGAAGGTTGAGGTGAGAGATGAGATGAAGAGTCATCTTCTTCTTCTTCTTCTTCTTTATTTGCTTAGGAGAAGCTGTTACTTTGGGAAGACGTTGCACTTTATACATGGAGGTTTTTGTAATTAAATTTTGAGAGCTTATATATCTTGTTTTCGTGTTTCTGAAAAACTATCACTCACTAAATTTGGAATTAGTATGTATAAATTATGAGTTTGGAAGTGAAGTGTTGTAGAGCTGCCTCAAACTTTCAAGAGAGTGAGCTTTGGTAGACTATAAAAGGTGGAAAATACCTTAGTTTTGAGTGAAACTTGAAGAGATTGTATATACTTATGTTAGCATTCCAAAATGGGTTTATTTTCTTGGTTTGGAGTTAATATGTGAAAGTTATGGATTTGAGAGTGAAAGGATAAAGAACTACTTTCGGTTTTCAAGACAGTGAACTTTGAAAAGCTATGAAAGGTGGACAATACTTTATATTTTAGTGAAACTTGAGGAGATTGTAGATACTCATGTTAGCTTTCCAAAATAGATTTATTTTCTTGGTTTGGAGTTAGTATGTGAAAGTTATGTACTTGGAAGCGAAGTATAAGTGAGCTGCCTTTGAGTTGGGAAGGGTGAATTTTGACCGACCATAAAAGTCAGACAGTACCTTAGTTTAAAGTGAATTTTGGAGATATTGTAGATCTTTTTGTTATCTTTTCAAGAACATATCACAATCTTAGTTTAGAATTGTCGAACGTCCATGACAGTCATTTTTCTATCAGACACTTCTTCAAGGGAGTTTATGGAGGATATGACTTTTTCTACTATCTTTTATCACATATGATGTATATTGAGACTCCATGACATCCTTTGAGGGGTATATGGATATGTGATAGTATTTTGCTTTACATAGCATCATTCGGAGGTTTATTATTATGTTTGTGATTTTATATGACCACGGGATCTTCTATTATTTGGACCACATATAGTTGCAGCTAGAAGCCCCGTGTTTCCCAAGGCAAGGCTTCTCTACTTGACAACATTGAGAAAGCTTCTTGCAAAAGTATATTCCACCTGCAAGAGCTTGTTGCAAGCCAATTTTATATCGCCATGTCCCGATTCTGTGAAGATTGAGAGGGTAGTGAAGAAGTCGTGACTACCCCTAAGCAATGACGATTGTCTCATTGGAAATATTGAGTCTCCAAGATTGGCATGAGTTGCATGACTCGCACTAAAACATCGGCTACACTTTCGTTAGGAGTGCCGTCATGGTAGGGTGGAGGTCACATGTTGGATGATGATGCACCTATATCATACACCTGCACGTGCCTCTTACGCCATGATCAGAATTTATACAAGACCATTCAAAAAAACGGAAGAAGTTCTCGCAACGATCTGCAATTAACACCTAAAGCTCATCTCATATTGCAAGGACAAACTAGGGTACTGACGATGTGAACATCTTTAGTTTCTAACACATCCGACTCCATCTTGAGTTCAAGGATTCGGAATAAGGAAACTCTTGACATCAAGTACTTTATGATGATTCAAAGTGTTAATCTCATTGATAGCAGCAATTGCAAGTCTTGTACCTTCATATGCCCCTAGCACAAAAGCCCAAGCACATCCAAAAAGTTGTATTTCGGCAATTTCCTACAGTCATTTACCACCAAATGATATCCAAAATCCATTACTAAAAGTCCATTCATAACACTTTTAACATTCTAAATGATTGAGAAGCCCATGTTGGACATTGGCGGTTTTAAGTCAAGTTCCACATATTTGCAAATACATTTTTTTCCCTACCCATCTGAGTTGAACATGTCAAACGTAGGCCAATGGTGGCTTCCAACCTCCTAAAGGGTTAAGGTATTGTTGACCGATTGAAGAGGTCGGTGGTTAATCCATCATCTGCAAAGGGAACAAAAAATGTCTTCACATTTGTCTATCAGTCAAATTCAAAATGATGTTACTTTTGCATCTCATGTCCGAATTCAATTAAACTTGTTGGAAAAGTTGCGCATATTAGTCTAGTTTCACTAGTAAGATTTTTAGATCAATTCAAGATGTACTGCATTTTTGAGATCCCTTTGAAATTCACAAGTTCAATTTGAGTTCACCACATTGCATTTTGATGGCTGCAACTTCGGGGGCTTGTAACTTTTTCATAAAATGTTTGTTTTCAATAAAAATTTGTTGGATTTTGTTCCTCTTAAGGTCTAGTTATTGTGGTAGAATTTTCATGTCAATACAAGTTGTTTTGAATGTTTGGGAAAAATTCGAAGTTCAAAAGCCAGACATTTTTGCATTACAGTGAACTTCCGCGGCTTATAACTTCTTCATACGTGGTTTGTTTTCTATCATTTTTGTTGGAAAAGTTTTACATACTAGTCTTGTTTGTGTAGTTAAAATTTCATAGCAATCCAAGAGGTAATGAGTGATTGAGTAGCATTTTAGTAGAGGGAGGTTCAACCATAGATGTGATTTTTTGCTACTTTTTTCACTGTTTTTTGACACTTCAAAACAATTTTGCAGACACAATGAATCAATTGAATGATATTTTTTTCACCAAAGTGTTTGTCTTCTGGTTTTGAATTACTTTGTAGTTTTAAGTTCTTTCATTTGAGTAGGTTTAGAGATCGAATTTCACCTCCAAATGTATTTTTAAGAAAATTTCAACATCTTTTTTCAACACTAAAACATGATAATCATTCTATCTATATGGTCAAATGACCCCAAATTTGTTTCACACCATCTACAACATGCACACTACAAGATTGTAGGATTGAGATTTTCATACTTCACTAAAATTTAGACTTATAGCACTTGAAAAGTAAGGATGCTTTTACACATGTTTGGACTTCAACAAAGTAGATGACTTATAACATTTCGCAAACCACAAAAACTCCAAAGAAAAAGAATACTTGTGTCGTATATGACAACAATTGAGTTCACTTGTTACCACCACCATAGGTGCCAATGCTACCGACTAACTTGTATGTACGTTGCCATCACAACGGGCTAATACAACTATCCAAATCAATCATTGCTTCGTGAGGTACCGTATAAGGTATCCAGGAACCACTACAAAAGACCCCACCTAATCCCCATCCATGTTTACATTTTTGACAAATTTTTGGATGTCAAAGTATACCCAAACATTTTGCCGCAGTACACTAGCCTTGGCATGGAGCACAAGGAAATTTTTTTGGCTCCAAAAACTATTGTATAGAGCTAGAAATCATACTTTGTATACAAAGTGACGTCAAATATAGTCCAGGTTGTGTCAGTATTCTCAAGGCCAACCTCCTTTAACCCCTAAATGCCCAAGGCCTATTTGGAGCTTCTTGAAATTTGCTTTAAATCGAACAAAAAGTCAACATTTTCATAAGTTGTACCAATCTCTTTTGAATTGTAACCATACAAATTCAAACTAGACATGTTAGAGATCACATTGGAAAAGAAAACATAACAATATCACTTATAGATTGAAAGATTATAATGTTTGATCATGAGGGTGTTAAAACTATGAAAAATTTTCAATCCTCTTTTTGCATGTCAACATAAAAAAGTTGGTCACTAAAAAAATATGAGGTTATAGGGCCTAGCATGCACGAACCCAATCAATTTTCGGGTTTTCAAAATCTATTCTACAATTTTTTTAAATGAATTTCTAATGTGATTTTGCCTCCAAGATCTAGTGTATTTGAGGCTCATTTCCAAGAGACCTCAACACTACGGGAAGTCCAGATTGCAATGGGTTTCCTTGCACAAAATCTTCAATAGAAACATCATAATCTTTTATTTTTCAAATCAACTTTTTGATCCTAAAACTAGACTTCAAAAAGAATTCTCCAAAAATATAAACTACGAATAATAGCAATTTGGTTGGGTTTTACTTAACTTCAAAGTTTTCCAAACACCACATTTTGGTGCCTTGGGCATTTACGGGTTAAGAGTTTAAACCCAAAGACAATTGAGAACCAACAAAGTCCTCAAAATGTTTGGAAACATTAATTTGACAAGGTAAACAACCATATTGGATATCGACCCAAGGTATGAACAGTTTTGTCATGGTGGAATGCAAATTGTCCAATTTTTTAAAAGAAAAAAAATGTATTCTACAGCACTATAAGTGGCTGTGTATTGATCTTCTGTGTAAAATATGGTATAATGTAGTCAAGCATGTGAAGTTCGAGAAAAGCATTTGGAAGTACAAGAAAACGACCAAATAACACAAGTTTTTGAGGCTTGAGGTCGTTGGAAGACATTGATAAGAGTAGCTGCTTTTGCTACATCTGAATACAGTGAATTATTAACCCTAGAAGGGCTTGAAAGCCCTTTGTGGCCATATAGTATATGATGTATTTGGTGGTATTTGAATAGGAAAATATTGACCAAATAATTTTCAATACAAAATAAATCAATGATCATGACAATATGTACATAAAAATGTATCATAACTCATCTACTAAACAACAATTGAAGAGTTCTAAAGCGAAATACGGGTCGTATAGAGGGACCCCAAGGGCCTTTCAAGGTTTAATTGGGTACTAGTGATTTTCTTATTTGCTCAAGATTTTTTCAGCTCGTGCATGCACCAAAAAGCTCTTAACCCTTGAATGACACGGTAGGCGATTATTGTCCGATGAATGACAAGGAATTCTCTTGTGTAGGACAGAATTACAACTATTCATCCTCGGAATTAGGGGTGGAAAGGGGAGATGTTCTACAGTAGTTTGACTCCCAATGAGTATTTTTGTTTTTTCTAAAGTGGATGGTGTTACACAGTTCCAAAATGGCTGATTTCCATGGTCACCAGCTTGGCGTTCAAGGGTTAATTAACTCCAAGAGCTCTTTTAACCCCTAAATGTTCAGATTCATCTCCAAAATTGACGATTTGAGAAAAATCATTATAAAGTGCTATTTGGAAGCATATTTTGGAATTGAAATGCAAATAGAAGTTGTAGATTTTAATTTTTAGATTCCATCTATACGGTTAGATTCACCAATGCTATCACCAATATGTTTTTATAAATTTTGAAAAAGAAATTCCAAAATTCCTTCAAAATTCGATTACAAGTAAAATATTATCATTTTTTGAATAAAATTTGTTGGAATGGATTTGAAATGAGGTTCTATTCACATGGTGATTTTTTGAAATTTTTGTGTTCTTCCTATCTATGACCACATTTTGGCTAATCCAGTTTTGAACTAAAGTCAATGCAGTTTGACCACTTGACATACTTGCACATATGTAATTTTAGAAAAATATGAACTCTAGTAACATCAAATCCAACCCTTAGATAGGACAGAAACTTGGTAACGTATCTTCACAAATTAAAATAACTTTCATCCAAGTAGTGAGGAGGAAGAAACTGGAGTTTCAATCTGTTCATCGTCCAGAAAATGGACGTCTGAGCATTTAGGGGCTAAGTCCAAAACTGGTTTTGGTTGTTTGGGGCATTTGAAGTGAATTATCAAAATGTGACTGGTTTCCTTCAACTTTTTTTTTTAAAGTAGCCAATCAATGGATCTTGTTTAGAAATTTAATCTTTACAATGATCCCATTTACCATTTGGTAGTTACAGTGCCATTGAGTTTGGGTTCCCAATTGGGGTGGGGTGGGGTGGGGTGGGCAGGGCTCTGCATGAATGACGAATGCATGGTCATATCCAGGTCAGGGTGATAAAAGAGCAAAAGGATAGCCATTAGAGATTTTCTTATCTTCATTGAAAAATTTACCCGCCAGTAGGAGAGGTCCATGCAGTATTCTTGACTATTTCGATTATGAAGAAACTAAATTTCCAAGAAGGCTTTGGATGATGCAAGGCAGCCTTTGTTGCTGAATTCTTTTTACCTTTGTGAAGGAAAAAAAAATTAGAGCATGACTATTCTGGTCATCACAATGCTCTCATAATGGCCCGGGTGGATTGCCCCCCTTGCTTGTCCTCAAGTAAAACCCCTGAAATTTTTTATTTTTCACACATGATAAAATTTGTAAATTTTGAATTCATATTTGCAATCAGAGGCCCCAAATTAGCTAGGAATGGTAGAGAAGATAAATTATTGAAGCACAAAACAGGGGGGCTGTTTTTTTATATGCACCCCTGGAATGACTTGGAGGGACAAGCAAGGGGGGCAATCCACCCCAGCCTTACTTTGGGTGGGGATGGACTTTTGGAATGTCTACAGAGCATTAACCCCTCAAGGCCCAAGTAATTTCTGTATTTTTTCACAAGTTTGAACTTTGATTGATAGTATGCATTGTACTGTACATCAAGCTTATTACATGATGTCAATTGTACTTTTGAACTTCCCTGTTCAATATAAACATTAGAATATGAAATTCACTTAGATATACTTCTTAGAATGTGGGAAAATGAAGTTATAACTTTGACCTGTTGAGCACATGAGAGGCCCAAAACAAGCTCCTTGGGCCTTGAGGGTTTAAGCTAATCTAAAATCAGGTTATATGGTTACAATTTGTGTAAAATGGACAAAAAAGTGATTCACAACTCATTTTCCCCAAGGAGGTCTGCTTTTGTTTTGGCAGCTCTGAGACTATTTTCCTTAATTTGGAGACAAGGGACTTTTAATTAGGGAAATTTTGGCCGTTCATCTGCAAGGGGAAAATTCTGGTAAATTAAGTTCAATCGGCACAGCACCAATCACAGGAATGCCATAACTTAGCTGGAGCCAAGGCTTCACCATTTTGTGGAACTCACTGAAGTTATTCAATTCTGGACTGACCTTCAGCACTTGCTTGTGGAACACAAAGCCAGCCAGGTTCTACCTGATGATAAGTTATGGAATTGGAATCTGAGTGATTGGTCCCACTTAACTTAACTTATTCGTGAGCCTCTTGCTGTTTTTAGGAATGTGAAGATGTTGTGTATTGATGCAAATTTCTTTTTTTACTAGTAAGTAGTGAGAATGAAGTGACATCAAATCAATGAGTTCCCACTCGAAATTTCATTTTTCATCCCAACACACATTGTTTTGAGAAACTGGTGCAAGAATGGAATTTCCCAATATCCCGTGTTCCACTATTTCGTGCTGTCAAGTAGGAGGTCCATAAATCGTCCCTTTAAAGCTTGCCAAACTCATCAATGATAGTAATAGATATTTCAAGGAACATATTAGTCATTCCTAGATAGGAAGTGTAATTAGAACATGGTTGGTTTATGGACCTCCTATCTTATAATTTCTAAACTTAGTAACCCTTGTGGAACATTAGGTTCCAAGTGGTGATGTAGAATTTGCATTTGATTAGTTAGTCAAACACAAGAGCTTGGGTGCATTAAGGAGTGAGTTGATGCAAATATTTACTAATTCGCAATGAAGATAAATTGCCATCAAATCAACTTGTTTGTGAAAATTGGTATAATTTTCACTCTATTTGTTTCTTTGATTCTAAATAGTTAAACTTTTGTATACTAGTGTCACATGTACTCTTAGGATTCATACTTGGAACTTAGAATCTTGGAATGATGTTGGTGTATTTGTCAAAAATCTTTATTAAAAGCAATTGAAACAGGACCTAAAATGGACAAATTCATATTTTCAAGGGCATGTGTGTTCATAAATGATGGTGATTTTCAAACAAAACCTTCAATTTCATGCCACAAATATTGTATAACCTTGGGAATATTCTTCAAGCCTCCTACCATTCATTGACAAATGTATGGGCTCCTTGTTAGTCTCCAACTTGTATTAACTATCAAGCCTTTGACATTTTTTGAAGTCACACATTATTGGTAGTAGATTTGACCCAATTTGGAGTTGGATCATGAGTGATATTTCAATGATGAATTGTCCACTTCTAGGGTGATCCACCCAATGTTTCTTTTTCAATAAGTGAAAGGAAATCCATTCAAAGGGCCATTTTTGTCAATGCCATATTTATCTTTAATGGTTGGTTAGAAAATTTGGTTACTTTGGTCTCTACATTCTATCTTCAAATATTCACACATATGGCCTCAACTTCAAACAAGTGTTTGAGAAAGTTATAGTTTTATTGATTGTTTACATTTTAAAATATGATGGCAATTTCACGTTGTTCAAAGGTTGCTTAACCCCTAAAGCACCAAACTTCATTTTTTGTGAACATAGTGATTTTGGGCAACTCACTACAAATGGAATTTTTATTTTTTTTCTTTGAAATTTTCATAAAACATGTGCCCAAAGTGTAGCTCCAAGGTGTGAAAATTTTCATAACTTTTGGCTACATGGTTAAGATGATATTGTATAATATGTTGTTTTCATTGAATGGCGGGCAATCCAAGTAGTTCAAAAAAATTCTTCATAAACCACTCTTTAAAAAAAATATTTGAAATTGGTTTTCTAGATATATATATGTGGAATCTTTTGAATCATTCCATTCCGATTAATGAGAAGAAAATTATGAGGAATTTTAGTATGCAGGCAATTATGGATCTTTTCTTCTAACAATAAACTTTGAAGTCCTTTATTTAACTTGATTTTCAATATTTTGGGAAATAAAATAAAATCCAAGGATGTAGATTATTTATTACAACATTAGAACCATTGGAATTGGCATTTTGAAATTTCATAACTAAATTCTTAACAATTGAGTATTTTGAATCATTTTTTACTTTTTTCTACCATTACATGAAATTGAGTTGCTAAACAAAAGTGTAAGTTCCCTCTAGTTTCCAAACTATGGGGAACTTTATGAACTACGCAACATTAGTGCTTAACATGACCAAAATTTGGCCACATCAAATGATGTTATATAATTAATTAATTTTTAAAAATTCATAATTTTTTTCTTAAATTTCATAACTTTTTATAATTGAAATATTTTGCCCAACAGTGGCTCATTCATAGAATGGAAAACAACCTTGAAATGGTCTTCTTTAGGTCAAAAAATATCTAATGTTGTTGCTTTTTCTCCGATATGTTGTAATGTATAATTTCAAATGATATGAAATTTTTCAAGCATGTAGCCAACTTGCCTTGAAGAACAATTGAGTCCAAAGAAGCACCACCATTTCAGACATTTTTTCATACAAATGTGACCTTGTCAAGTGTAGATGCCTAGGTTTTGCAAGGTCCCCAGAAGAATTTTTGTCAATTCAAAGACTAATATCTTGCAATCTACTTGGTGGAAATTTCTAAAATATTTTTTCACATCTTCTCAAACCAATGTGCTACAAGATCCTACAATTACATGTGTCAAAAATTATTATTTTTTCTAAAATTTGGTACTTCTACTAGAAAATAATGGCAATTTTGGAATGCTTTTAATAACAATATAGAGTCAAAAACCTTTGCAGGTTACTAAGAATTTATCTCAACTAACAAAGAAGATGAACATGAACTTTGTCAATCTTGCAAGCATCCAATAAAACTAATAATAAAGCTATAATTGACTCCAAGATACCAATGTTGGAAATTAGAGTATTGTGCCATTAAATTCAACAAGTGCAAGGAAGTTCTTAAAAAGTGGATGATAAAGTTCCATTCAACATAAAAATCTTGCATTCACAACCAATGCGAAAATGTGTAACAAAATTTGAGAATGGAGAAAAACACAAACATTAATCCTCAAACCACCAATATCCAAAGGAAAGATGTAAATTAATTCCTTTACTCATTTTCATTAATCATGAGGTCAAGTGTTCAATTGTTTTGGCCTAGTTCATCTTCTCTACTTCTAATACATCATGTATGAATACTATGTAGTTGAATTCATAGGAAAATAAAAATTCCCTATACTACTATTACATCCAATACAACTAAATCTTCCTATTTCATAGAGAAGATGTGTCTAATGATGTAATCTTCCTAGCTTGCAGCCAACATCACTTCGCTTCTACAATCTACAATCAATTTGATAAGAGAAAGTGAAACTAATACATGAGCTTTAACTGAAAGACACATATTTCTAACTAGAGTGAAGGAGAAACATCAATAACCAAATTTGATATTCCAATCACTTCAAAATTGGTAATGTCTCCTCATCAAAAGCACAGTTTAGCATATCACCTTATATTCAATCCGTATAGACAACCATCAACAAAGCCATTGGCCAAATTAACAATCTCCCATCCAAGCATTATATATTCATGAACCTCTTGAACTGTTGCCAAACAATATTGTGGAGGCAATTCTTCGCCAATGCCAAACAATCTACAATACAAGTTTGCAACAATCAATGAGGGAGAGAAAGCATGTCTTTTATAAAGCTCTATTTAGAAAAAAATCACACTTATACTAAATATAATATACTACATAAAAGAGAAACAATCAACCAATTTGCCTTGTATCTAGATCATCACAAAAAATGTACTCTACGACAACAATTAGATTAAAGACATTACATCTAGTGTAGATTATAAAAAAACAAAGTAAACACACAAAACAAATACTTAACAATGATTCAAAGAAAAGATCAAATCAAATACTTTATAATTCAACAAACTATCTACAATTACACTAAAACACAAGAACTTCTAAAGAATCTACAAATCCAAAAGATGAATATTCAAGAAAATCAATATAAGTTGATCTATAATAAGGATTAACAAGTGCTTGAACTCGCATTGTGTCTTGGAGCTTCTCTCCACCATATCTACAATCTCAGAGAATGTAGGTTGCAAGCTTGGATTTGGTGCCCAACATTTGGTGATCAAGTCCTTCACTCCCTCATCCAAGTCACTTGGCAATTGAGGTCTTTTACCTTCAATTAAAAGCATTGTTGTGATTACTATGACTACTAGTAAGTACCAAAATAGTACTATTTGAAGAAAAAGACAATTTGTCACAAAAAATAGATATAATGAGGTATAAATTAATAATAAATAGAAGTTTATGAAAAAAAAGAATCTAAAAATTGGAAATTTGTGAAGACTTGATGGTGATCTGATTTCACCAAAAAATGGTGTCAAAACCATCTTCAATGTTCAAAAGTGTGTGTGCAAGGGAACCCTATTTGCATGAATATGGAAGCCATAAAATATTGTATTTTTAGGTTTCTTGTGGTAGGCACATGTCCTCCTACTATGGGAATAGACTACAAAAATTTCATCTCTAGATCATTAATTTTGGGTACTCCCCAATACTAAATCCCCCTAAACCTCAAATTGTGACAAATTATAAAAATTGAATTTTAAATATAAAATGATTTTTTTTAATTTCTAAAAGAAAAGTGTATGATAAAAATCAAGGTAACCATATCTAATAAAAATTTCAAGTTCATTAGATTCTATGTTCAAAAGTTCTAGTGGTAAACAACTTTGCCACTCTAAATGTGACCTAGAATAGGATTGGTCTTTCTTGCAATCATCCTAGATGGTAATTTTATTTATTTTTAGATTTATTTTTAAATACTTGTATTTTCAACAAATGAGCATACTATACTCAAAGTACTTTAGCTTGTCAAGAATATTGGTTCAAGCGTTAGTTAGTTGATTGTACAATCTTACCATGCATTCGCCCCCATGTATACTAATTAAATCAATAGTGTAGCAATATATTTTACAATAAGGTATCTTCATACAATTGCACCATTTTCCTTAATTGTTCCATCTATTTTTGAACCTTGAGTGGCCACTTTTTAAATGCCAATGGCCACAATTGCCATGATTGTCACCACTTTTCAAGAGCAATCAATGGTAGTTGAAAAGTTCTTTAAGGCAACCGATAGTAGTAAAAGCATTTTTTGCTTCAAGGTTGTTCAATTCAAAAAAGTCTAGTACATGTAGAACCTCTCTTAGTGTATAGTGCCAAGACTATGTACTAAAAGAGGTTTATGCATTTGTAGAGGTGCATTAAGGGCCACTAACTAAAGTGGCATCTAACTACACTACTTTCTAGAAAAAATCCTTGAAATTGGACCTACCCACAAACCTCTCTAGTCTCTACTACATATTATGCACTAATAAAGTATGCAATAAGAGAAGTTCTACCTGTAGTATGACTACATGAGTACTAGGTAACTACTAACTAAGTATCCATTGCTTTCAACTTAAAAAACTCAAAGAATATTGTGTAAGAATGAAAAGTCTTAAAAATTAAAAGGTTTGTTTTCTCTCGTGGTGGGCATTCTAATGTTTTTTCTATTAAAAATTAGTCTTTGAAATTGACAAAATTTCATGACTTTGGTATAAAACCAAAATCTATACTAATCTTAGTTTGGGGCTTGAAATTAGAACTTTTGTGAAGATGTGTGTCACAATTTTTGCCTTGTGGAATATCACCAATTTAACCCATAAAGAACATTTCATGTCTAGCTTGGTCAAACTTCACTAGATCTCAACAATAAAGCATGTATTTCAAAATTTTGATATTTTTCACATGTAGTAATATATATCTAAGATTTCATTTTATTTTTTTATAATTATAAGTATCACATTGAATTTCATAACATTTTTGAAATAAATTTCTTTGTAAGAATCATAGTAATTACAAATATGCTCAAAATAGTGACAAATTTCATGGTGTAATTGATATACTCCTTGAGCTCACACCAAGAGTAATTCAATTGAAAAAAAATCAAAAGTAGTGTATTTTGAGCTTTCAAGATGCTATCTTCAAAGTACTCCCAGAATTAAAATTTTGAAAATTTTGGAAAAAGTTCTAATAGAGTAAAAAATAGATTATTAGAGCTACATTTCCTTGGTCAAGCTTAAAAACATTTAAAATAAAAAAACTATGTGAAAATTCAGGTTTTGACTTTCAAAATGCCCATGGGGGCATGGGGCTTGCAATGTCCTTTAGCCCATAACCGACACTGTGGCCATTTTTGGTCAATGGATGACAAAGAATCCTTTAGAATAGAATAGAAGTGCAACTATTCATTCTCAAAATTTGTGTAAAAAGGGGATTCTCTTCTATACCATTTGACTTCCAATGAGTACTTTTGAATTTTTTTAAACCAATAATTCACATGGTTCCAAAAGGGATGAATTCCATAGTCACCAATCCATCCTTTTAAGGATTGAAGGTTAATGAAATGGACCTTATTGTCATTTGCACCACCTAACTCTTGTTAAGGTAGTCCTAAGGCTCTAAAAGTGAGTGGGTATTTAAAACCACCCATATAGGCTCACCTAAAATGGACATGAGGTGGTCTTTAAATGGACCTTCCATAGTCATTGAATGGATTCATAAATTTTTTTTTAATTATTTGCAAGAGCCAATCATTTTCTATGCTTTCCCCATTTCTCTCTAGAAGTTGCAAATGAACAACTTATGGAAGACCTAGGGTCATAAATAGGGACCTATGACTCATTTTGTTTGAAAATTCACAAGTAATTCAAAAATATTCCAAGAAATATGAAATGACTTGTATTACAATTAGAGTCTATTTTTTTCTTTGTCTGGAAAATGAGCTAAAAATAGTCCCATCCAAGAAACCATAGGAAATAAGCGGACCAACCCTTAACCCTAGAACACCGGGCTAGTGACCGTGGAAATCAACCATTTTGGAACTATGTGACATCATCTACTTTAGAAAAAACAAAGATATTCATTGGTAGTCAAACTATTCTACATTGAATAGGGGTATTAAGGGGACCCATACTAATTAATTGACATTTCACACTATATAGATATCTACCTTCCTTGTACATCAATAGTTATTGAAGTGTCCTAGGGATGTACATCATGTTTCAAACATCTATAGTTTTCTACAATCAGTCCCTTTAATTTTTTGGTCCCCTTAATACCCCTATTCAGTGTAGAAGATCTTCCTTTTCCACCCCTAATTCCCAGGATGAATAGTTGCACTTCTGTCCTAATCAGGAGAATTCCTTGTCATTCATGTGACAAAAAAACGTCTGCCTCATCGTTTACGGGTTAAATGGTCAATTCATGAGCCCCATACCTTAGGGGCAGAAACAAATGGCAGTTTCAGATACTTGCGCGTCCTCATGTCATGATATTGGATTCAAACGGGCCCAGTCACTCCAAGCTGCACATGTAATGCCCCTCCCTATCAGTCCTCTTCCCTGTTGAGGAAATACAGGGCACCCACTTTCACAAGACAAGTGGTCACAGTCAAGTCAACCAGAAGTGAGTTGCAAGCAACTTACAACGGGAGCACTTCACATGACTTAACCTACATTCAATTCAACGAAATCCATAAGAAAATCTAATTGACAAAGTGCAGTATATGAGTCAAAGCTTCAATAAGTTAGTTCTATCCAGAGAGTTTCATAGATCACCCAGTTCTAGATCTCCAGAATTCAACCCTTGAATGCTGAGGTAGACATTTTTTGTGTGATGAATGATAAGGAATTCTCATGTATAGGACAGAAGTGCAACTACTCATCCTCAAAATTAGGAGTGGAAAGGGAAGATCTTCTAGTTAGAGTAGTTTGACTCCCAATGGATATTTTTGATTCTTTCAAAGTAGATGATGTCAAATAGTGCCACAATATATGATTTCAACGGAGACCAATCCTTTTCGAATCGTATGACATCATCTACTTTAAAAAAAATAAAAAATACTCATTGGGAGTCAAACTATTCTTACTAGAAGATCTTCCCTTTCCACCTCTAATTCCAAGGATGAATAGTTGCACTTCTATCCTACATAGGAGAATTTTTTGTCATTCATTGGACAAAAATGTCCGCCTCGTCATTTAGGGGTTAGTTGTCGCTAGGTACTCGACCAAACCAAAATTTTGTTGATCCCTAAAGTTTTATGACTATGTTTTCATTGAAAATGCTCCAAAATTAGCATTTCTCGTAC